>JAUBOD010000560.1:9155136-9178585 GCA_032353885.1 Nothura maculosa
GGAGATTATTACATCTATTCTACTGCTATTTTAGTCTCTAGACTTTTTTTCCAGGGTTTCTGTAGAAAAATCTAAAAAATAAAATCATATTTATTTTTAAAGGAATGTAGAAATTCTTGTTTTCATACAGCTTCAATTATATTAAAAATAACTGCATGATAAACAGTTCTCTAGAAAACCTGACCAAACATATGTTTATTTTTGCAACTTTCATGCTTGGCAAAAATAAGCATTAGCAAGGAGCCTCTGTCCATAATTCTTGTCTATATTTATTTCTGAAATTGGAGTTGCAAGTTTATCCACCCACACTTGCTTTTAGCAAATCTAATATACTGCATGACGCAAAATGGGATGCTAAGATGGTGTCTACACCACAGTCCTGCTTCAGAAGTATGAAAGTGCAGAACTAGGGCTAGTTCTAGGTCTTGTTATGATATTCTGGTGTAACATAATGTCATTTATAAGCAAATTTCTTCTCTGGCTTGCTGTCCTTCTAAACACCAGAAATACTTCAGCAGATGAATGAAAAGTTTATGCTTATGTTTATACCAGGTTGCAGCCTCTGAAGTTGGAAGATAAGTATTTCAAGGAATTGTTCAGAAGTTTCCTAGTATGTGTTCTCCACTAAAAGCTTCTCTCCAGGAGACCTGTTCTCCTACAATCAAAAATATCACCGTTGGCTTGCTTTAACATTAAACATTATTAACAGAATATAATTCTTTCCACCTTTTTTTTTTAAAAAAAAAAGTGGAAAAAAGTCAGTTATCCTGCTTTCCTCTTATCTTCTGTCTCCACTATATCTCTATGAATCCATGCTGTGTTTGAAATTGCCTTGTAATTGATTTTTATATAGCCACAGGTGTCAACAGGTAAAACATTGAGGCGATATAAACTTTAATTTTATATAAGAAAGAATATTAGAAACACTGAAGAGCAAACAGCCTCATGCTGCAAAAAAAAAAAAAATCCATATGAACCAAGAACTATTATACAGATCAGAAAAAAATAAAGACGAAAAATAGTCAATCTAATTTCATTTAAGGCAATGATTAAAATCTGTTCCAATTTGTTGATTTTCACATTATATATATATACACTTATATATATATGTGTTGTCTAAAGGCAACAGGGACTTATGGTCTTGATTATTATTTATATTTTTTCACAGTGGTCATGAGAGAAGAGATTAAAAACACTGGCCTTCCCTTGAATGCTCATTAGCTGCCTGTTGCACCAAAGGCAAGAGGAAGCTTGTTAAACTTGTTGCCTCTTTCCCCTCCATGATCAGGAAAAAAATCACCACCCACCATCCATGATCTCAGTACAGCATGAGGCAGAGATGACTTTGGAAGGCAGCTTTTAAACTGGTAGAACAGAGTGTATTTAGGCCCCGGAGAGGAGAGAGCCTTGAGAGGGGTTGACCAGCCTTAGCTCCCATGTGTGGTGATAGCCAGTTGCCTACGGATGGCAGGAGAACATGGACTTCACAAATTGACCTCAGCATGAAAACTTAAATGATTCTTTTAGCAATGTTCAACTTCGCCTTTAAAGTGTTGGTAATGTGTTGTCAATCACCATTAATTACATGTGAAGAGCCTGAGCAGGCTGCTGCTTCCAATGACTTTCTGAAATGAATATACAGTTAATCAGCAGTGTAAAATGAGTAATACTCATGCAACCAGTATTAATTTTATAATTTTCCATGGATCATAAAGCAAAGGATAAAAATGATCTTAAATAGTTATCACAGTTGGAAATGTTTTGCGTGAATTTCTAGTCTCATCTATATAAAGAGCCAAATTTCAGATAAAAGACACTTGTGACAAAATCAAGGTTTCCTGTTAAGACATGAGTTAAAGCTAAGCTTGAAGTTTCTTCTGAATCTAAAAGCTTATTAGTCTAAAACATTAATGTTGAGGTGTTCACATTCTGGGCAATAAGTTGAAAAAGTTTTGGAAGAATTGTTTCAGCCAAACAATAAATATATATTTCTGTATATATAAAATATATAAAAAGATGTATAAAAATGCATTTTAAGAACTACTGGGTATTTAAGATTTTTAAATCTACTTCTGAATGATTAGTTTAGCTTATAGTTAACTCAGAAAGAAAGTTCCCAGGGTTCCTAGTCAACTTGCAGAGTACATTAAAATATTTTTAAGGGCACCATAAACTTCTATGGGAAGTTTTATTGGAAACAGGGAGATAAAATGTTTTTTATTTTTATAAAGTATGTTTTTGGGTCCACTTAAGTACTGTATTTTAGTCCCACTTATAAAAGCTATAGGGTCGTAGCTTTGAAAATTTCTGTAGGTATTCATCTAGAACTGAGATTAAATTTCTATTTTGACAGTCTCTCCCTCTCTGACCTTCATTCAGAATGAGACTATAGCCTGAGATTTCTGCTCATCTACAGTGGAATCCAAAGAGCAAGTATTCAGTTATTCTGAGATCATAAAATGCAGACAGATTTTCTTTTCGATTACCTGTCTCTCATTACTCTCAGGTTAATCTTTTGTGGTTGTATCCATGGATATGGTCTCCTGAATCAAGTTCTATAGACAATTGAAAGAGAGATCATAAAGAATGCATTAGATAGATGAGGAGGGAACAAAATTATTATTTAAATAGAATATTCAGCACTTCACTGAAGCATAATTGCTTTTATTCCAAAGTGTCCCCCTATTATTTCTTACGAAATCTAAGTTAATGACTGAATAGTTTGGTGTATAGTCTTCACAGGGGAATAGATTTTGCTAGTCCAAAGAATTTGTGATTCTTAAATTACACTTCTTTCACATGTTAAGTTAAAAAATAGACACCTGACATGTTACATTGCTTATCTGAAAATAAGTAAACTAAGCTAATTTGAAGTATGAAGTGATACAGAGTATTTTATGATTTTACAAATACAGCCTTTTAAGAGGTTTGTGTGCTTTATTAAACACTATTTAATGTTTGACAACATCAAATAAGCACCACCCAGTTCAATGTGCACTTTCGCACAAGATAAGTGATTGATACATTATTAAAGAGGAATGAATGCTTAGATACAGTAACATCTTTGAAATGTTAGGTCGATTAGGACATACTTAGGATATGCTGCAATATTCACAGTTGTTATATGTCATCCCTCTCCTTGGTTCAGAATTTCTGTGTTATCTTCTTAGAAAAAATAATATGCTCAGGAGATAGAAATAGTTAAATATTAGCAATAGTTTAGAATTTTCTTCTTTCACTCAACTTAAAACTAAGAACAAATAGTTGTCAATCTCTAAATTGCCTATCAGAAAACCTCCTGTATCAGAAGAAGCTGGGATACAAGAAGGCTAAATTAATTCCAGGTGCCCAAATATGTACGGAAATGCTGGGGAAAAGGGACAGAATTTCTCTTTTAAAACTTTGAAGTTGGAAAAGAATTTCTTTACCTGTAGGAGAAAATACTGTTAGAAATTGTCTTTTTTTCTAAAGTGCTGAATCCTTGCTCTGTAACATTATGTTCGCTCTTTATAAAATTTGTGAATCTAGGGAATGTGTGAATTGTTCTAAAATAGTTTCCTTTCTGTACAGTGTAGGTGACTTAAGAAAATCATGGGGTTAATTGTCATCCCAGCAGTGTAGTGAAAAAGTCCTGGTATTGGAAGCTGAAAGCAAGTTCTGATAAAAGGACAGAACACTCATTAACAATTATTTGTTAGGGGAGAGAGGGGGGGGAAAAAAAAAAAAATTTTTTTAAAGTAGTAATGGAAAAAGATCATGAAAATGCTTCTGTAGGGTTAACTTAAAATAGGGGGAAAAGATTTAAGGAAAGGTGCAGATTTTCTTTGGTGGTAATTTTTCAGTGAAATCACACAAATTTTCTGAAATACTGCAGAACCAGATTTCACAGAATAGTGGGATGTTTGAGGTTGGAAAGAACCTCTAGAGATCATCTAGTCCTGCTAGATGACCCCCAGACAGACACACACAGACCCACACACCCACACCCACACACACCCTGCTCCAGCAGGGACACCCGCAACACGGGGCACAGGGCGGCATCCAGGCACGTTTGGAAGATCTCCAGAGAAGGAGACTCCACAATCTCTCTGGACAATCTGTTCCAGGGCTCTGTCACCCTCACAGGAAAGAAGTTCTTCCAGTTCCTCCTCACATGAAGAGGCATTATGTGGAAGCTTCCCGTTTCCAGATTTACTCTGGCGCTCTTCCATTATGGGCTAGTTTAATCTTTCTCAGACCGCAAAACTTCGTGCTGTTTAGCTATCTCTACTCAACACAAGTCACTTTTTTTCCAAGCAATATTCATTTCATCCAAATCTATTTTTCAACATTAATGAAATATGCATATATAAGATAGAATAGCATGTTACTTTTCTTAGCATGCCGTGCATGTTTATACATTTTGCATGCTGACATTTGCAAGCCAATGTGCCTTGTAAAGTAATGTGAATCATTGCTTTTAAAGACAAGAAAGTTTGTATAAGCTTATGTTAATGTCAGATTAATATGGCAGTTCTATTAACAAGGACAGAATTGCTTAAACACTGAAGAAATTAATGTAAAATATATCTTGGTGATACATATTTACAAGGTGTATGCAGATGCATATCGAGCTATATATATGTGATTTAATAAGAAATAAGCAATTTGTTTCAGCATAAATACATTTTTCTGATTTTCTTTAAGGAGAGACATTAACCTGAAACATCTTTTGGCTTCATTAAATATTCATAGAATGTTCTTGTCCTTAATTGTTTGAGAATAATACTTTTTTTTTCTTTGCTAATATGGGACACAAAATATAAATCTAGCCAAAACTAAAAACATTGCTGAAAATACAGTGTCAAAAATGATGGATCACAAGCAGTTTTCCCATGTCACACAGTACCACAACTTTATGCAGTTTCTTTGGGGTCTCTAGTCACTACAGGACATTATCAATTACTGTTATTCAGTATCATACAAAATCATTCAGATATGAGTATCAGTCGTCATCTCAAATTCGTTAGTCTGTCTCCTTGCAAAGGCAACTTAGACTAACATGGGATACATACAAACACATTGGCTTTGGAACCAAAGCTGGAATAAAGCTCCCAAACTTTCAAATTCTCTGTGAACCAGATCCAAAGTCTGCTATAAATAATTACTTTACTCACACAATATGCGCTTGACATTTCCTGCAGTGACAGTTTTTCGTACCCAAAAAGATTTCAGTGAAAAGGATAAAGGGACTATACCTTCCTTGTGTCTGTATGTTATTTTGCTTTCTCCTTTCCAGCGTCTTCAAAGACAGTTTTGCACATCCCTGAGGGCATCCCAGCCTTGAGGAAAAGTGACCCCTCTTGTATCTGTTTTTTTCCATACAGTGTTTTACATCTTGTTGTGTCATCAGCCAGTATATCAAGAGCATTACTGCACTTGACTTTCCTTATTTTCTTCTGACAATATCCTCAGGGTTGATAAATGGTCCTGCCTTCATGTAGAAGGCAATGTATTTATTTGAGTCCTCTATATAAGTTTATGACATCATAACATTCTGCAACAGTGACTGGAACAACAAGCAAAGGCCATTATGTCAGTTAACCCTTAGGGGATCATTTCTGATACTTGTTCTTTCATCATTAATTCCTTGAGGTCAGAAATGGTTTACTCTTAGCATCAACATGATGCAATTCAACTATTTTCAAGGAAGCACAAAGATTACGGCCATGCAAGCTAAAATCCAAAAACAGGCCTCGTCCAGTCCATAATATTTATAGTCGACCTGTATTTTTAGTGAATCTAAAATGAAGGACATGTTTCTAAAAACCACATACTGAAATGTTGCTTATAGGTAGTGTGAAGAGAGCAAATTTAAAGCATAGAAAATATATATAATATTTCTGCCTTGCTCGGTCTCATGCTGTACCTTTCTGTTTAAATTTGATTCAGCTGAGATTTGTATCTTGCTAATGTTTATTCAAGGAATCACAAGGTGAGCTTCAGAGAATGGAAAGACCAGGCTGCTTGCAGTGGGCTTTTATATGGTTTTCATTTAAGTACATTTCTTAGCTGAGGCTCACACATAAAAGCGGTAACTAAATTGGTAAGGCACCTGAGGTGAAGCTGAAATAAATGGCAACAAGAGGGGCATTTTTTCAGAGCTGTGAGAAAATGTGTTCCTGTCACCGGAGCTCCCTCCGTAAGGCAGAGCTGGGGTTGGGCCTGCACCTTGGCCAGGCCCGCCGAGCGCCTGCTGCAGCGAGGGGCACGTCCATGGGCTTCCCATCTGCTGCGGCTCAAATGGCCTTTTCACACCTCTGTCTGTCCTCTGTCTGTCCTTGCAATGCTCTGTGAGAAATCAGCTCCAAAATGCATATATCGCAGTGTTCTGAGAACAGGAAACAGATCCTTTTAAATCAATTTATTGAATCTGTAGGCAAGAAGCCATTAGGCCATCTTGCACAAGGAATGAGAAGTATGCCTAATAAATGGAGGCACATTTATTTTACGGATGCCAAACCTGCATCTGCATGTCCCAAACAGCTGGGTTCACAAATCGGTTACCTGCAGTTTTGGCAGAGTTCTGGAACTGTATCCAATGGTGGGCTGGTGAGGAGCCCAGCTCTGTCTTGGGGAGCTGCTCTGCTGCAGCCCTCACTCTGCCCAGCACAACCCCTGGGCCAGAAACCGAGGGGCTCCTCATCCCCCTTCTGCTCGTTCCAGGGATTGTAAGCTTCAGATTATTGTGTAACCGAGGAAGTGGTGCTGATTACTGCCTCAATGCCAGAAGTGTGTTTACTGACTCTTCATCTCTGAGTATAACTGAATTAGAAAATATGTTTTTATTTGTGGTGTCATTTTATTATGTGCTGTAATTGGGTTTCATGTGATATGTCACCCAGGGGGTTATTTGTACATAAAAGGAGAGAAGTTGAGCTCGGTCTCTCTTATCGTATGTGTTAATGAAATTAAACCACAGCAAATAAATTGATGTAATTTGCCACCACACATAAATTTCCATATCTAGGTTGCTGAAGAGCAGATCCTGCTAACACATACTGTTAAAAAATGATCAAATATTACATTTTTGGATGGCCTAGGAGGAAATGTAAGTAATTAAGCACAGCCTTGAATTACTTCTGAAATATTTTAGGAAAGTGGCTATGTTATGCATAATGTAGTAGCATATTCCCTACAAAATTCAATTCAATTATCACTGCCAGAGCTGTCATCAATTCAGAGTCTACACCAGTGGTTCAGGTAATTCATATCAAAGAAGCTATTATGGTGCATTCCTTCATCAGCCATCTGTATCATGTGATAAGTTGATCCTCAGTTTTGCTTCTGTAATACAAGTGGCAGCATCAGTAAATTTGCAGGGATAAATTCCCTGTAGTCATAGATTTGTTCAACCAAACAAATGGCCCTGCTTGAGGCATCCAGCAGATGCTGTCATCTGTATAATATAATGATCTCTTTCTCTAGCCCCTACTGATTGCAACTCTAAACATTTTAAATATATATAAAATAGATATAATGTAGCTATATAATCCATCCATTCAAGTGCCAGCTGCATGCGTCTATTAGTCTTTCATCTTCCCTCTGCTTTTCCTGGTGCACCCTTTCCCTTCGCTGCACTCATAACAGTGCTGTGCAGCATGCTGTTGCATGCTTATTTAGGTATTTATTTTGCTAGTGGTTTGCTGCTGTTGAATAATTTACAGCGCTCATGTTGTGGATTTGCAAAGGTCTAGTTTGGCTGGAGTTTTACATCAGTGCCTGTGGCTTCTCTTTGCAACTGCATAGATTCTATCTTGGCCCAACTGCTGAAGTTTAAATATTAAAATAAAATCATGCCAAATCTTAAATGGATCTGATAGAAGAACAATGGCATTAACTGTCAGTATTAAATAGAGGGGTCTGCACCTGCCAGTTCCTTTACAGCATTTTATAATCCTCTCTATCTACCCTGAATGTGCCCAGATGGCCGATTTTGCCAAATGTTAATAAAACTTTACAGAGGCAAAAAGACTCCTATATTTGTTAGATTTCTGTGCTTTTGTTATCAGCTGTGTTTCCAGTTATTTCATAACAGAAATGAAAATGGAATTCAATTCTTCAGGACTTGAACCTCCTGCCCATACAACATAAATTCAATCCCTCTCACTGTCATGTTAGAGTGCGTGTTCCCCATATGTAAGGCGGCTGTGCCCGTGATTCATTGCACGTTGGAGCTGTTCATGGGTAGCCTATTGGCTTTCTTATTCCTCTGTGGCAATTGGAAACCTTCTGACAAATGCCTTAGCTGGTCCAGGGTGGACTCCTACTTGCCCTCAACGCATACAGAGAGCCTTTTTCCTCTATATATGTCATTCAGTGGAGTCAGGCAAATAAGAATGAATTTTTTACTAAAAAAAAAAAGCAATTGGTAGCTGTTAGGGATAACATGCAGTGAAATTTATATTTCAGTTTTACATTGTAAAGTGCAAATGATCAGATTCCCGTATATATTGAAGTGTAAGCTGAAGGTCGCTGAATCTAAGGGAAGCTAAATTAGTGTAATAAATATTGAAAAGAAGTGAAAACGGTTTAAGTTATACCAGTTAAATACTTGATCCAAAATCTTTTGTGTGGATAAAATGCTCTGTAGAATTAAGTTGATTTTAGAGCAATTTCTAAGAATTATCTTCCATCAAAGCAACGTGTGTAGCAATGTGTGTTGCAGTCCTATTTTCATACAAAAATTAAAAGAAATACCACATGGTAGTGGATTGCTGTAGTCAACAGAGCAGTGGCAGGAAAGAAGTGAAGCCTTGTGCTGGGAAGGCTGCAGGCAAGCACAGGTTACCAGAGAAGTGATGACAGGAAAATAAAAGCTTGGAGCAAACATTTTTACTTGATATTTTATACCTAATCTTGGATCTTAACTTTTGCTGTTTGAATCTTTGTCAAATCAGATTGTTTTGTCAACACGCATTTCATTTTATTGTTCATGAGATATTGTTCATCAGATAGGCTATAGAAGTAAAAATCCAAATAAATAAATAAATAAAGCATTAGCAATACAAAGTCATTATTTCCTTTGTGGAAGGAGGACAAAAGTATTTCTGCTTTGGTAATCCTACAAGAACAATTTTTTTATCACGACCTTCTCATTCTCATTGCTCTTGACAGTGGCAACATCACACTTTTCATAGTGGCTAGAAATGAATATTTCCTGTCTTCATAAATACTAAGATTGCATAATTCTGGAAAATTCAGGGATAAATTGTGAGTAGAGTGAAATAATGTGTCTTTCCCCAAATCCACAGGTATTTCTAATTTTTTTTTGCTGGAATATAGAAGAAAATCTCCTTATTAACTTATCAAACCAAAAAAAAAATCCTAGTAAAGCTCTGACAATTTAATGATTGGAAAGCAAAGTGCTTATTATAATTATGTTGACATTTAAACCTTTCTTGATTGATTATTTAAAGGATCACATGGAGTTCATCAATGATAAATGTAACTGCTGTTGCACCAGTCACTTTCTTTTTATGACCTCTAACAAAAACACAAAACACCAAGTGAAGAAAACTTTATGAATTTGTCATAAATGTACAGTTAATCTTTTTTGTCCTTTTTCTGTTCTCAGGTAAGAAGGGCATAGAATAAGCAGGAATCATAAAAGAGCACTTGCAGGGAGTTTCTAGACAACTAAAAGGTAAGCCTTTCTTCTATATCTTGTTTATACATATGTTACTATTTGTCTGGTTAATTATATAGATCTCTCTCACAACCATTTATATGTGTGGAAATGTATATATATTCATACGTACGTATCCAAAGACAGAACACAATATGGAAATGAGATTGAGATTTTTAACTGCAATTGTTTGTATTTGTAGATTCCCTATTTTCACTGACATTGTACCTAATGATGGAATATAGCTTCAGTTCAGCAGTAAAAATTCTCAGTTGTTACAAAATAAAAGCTTGTGGTAACCTTTAATGAATAACATTTTGTTTGGGTGCAAGGACACATTAATTCAAAGAGCAAACCTAAACTGCATGGGAAATTAGCCACATTTCTTCCAGAGAGTAGCAATGAACAGCTGTGTTTTGATGCTGCATTTGTATCTACCTCAGGACAACCACAGGCAATATCTGCAACAGCGCATCCTGAACCTACCTGAGTGAGACATGAACAGCAGTGATGTTAGGCACATGTTGCAGTAGCAAGAGACCAATATAACTGAGGCACAGGCCGTGAACTGAAACATTAAAAGGGCATGTGGCCCCAGAAACATGTAGTTTCATCACTACATGTCAAACTTGCGTGTACTTACAGGAAGAAGGTATTGACATTCAATTGCTTGTTGAACCACAAGATCATCTGGAATAAGGGTAAATTTTAGGAAATGCCTTTCAGAAGGGAAGAGAAAAAAAAAGATAAAATTACTGCAGAAGTGTCCAAAGCTATTATATATTATCCTTCCCTATTACCTTCCTTCATTTATAGAAGGCGCCCTTGGGATTGTTGTACAGACAGCATGATGGAAATGTGTCTATTTTGCTTGCCACACTGTGTTTATTCTATTAATTTGGGATGTTGCATGGTTTTGGTTCTCCATCTAGTAACTATGAAAATACCAAATTCTTCAATGTACTTTAAAGCTTCCTACCCCCGAGGGAACATTGATTGACTATTTCTCATCAGGTTAGTATCTGAGTATTTCACAAGTTGTGTGTTTTATCTTAACAGCTACTCTAGTAGGTAAGGAAGTGATATCTTTTCTTTAATGAAGCAAGGGGTAATCTCTGTGCTTTGCAAATACTCACAAAATCTGTGGTAGATCTGTATGTAAAACCTGACTCTTTCAATGCGGACCTCTATCCTTACTCTTGAGTCAGTCTACATAAATGCATGGGGTATGTTAAGCTTTGTAGTTCTGAACAGGACATATGCTGTGATAGGTATATCTAGGGTACAAATAACAAGCAGCACGTAACAATGTAGAGAATATTACTAATTCTTAACTGTAGCCATCACCATCTACATTATAGTTATTTTGCAAATTGCTGGGTTGCCAAAAGTACATCCTCTGGGAGTTTGCTATAGCCAAATATGAAGACCCAGAAAGAGTTTACAAACTGCAGGGTAATGTGCAATGGCACTACAGCTAACTTCTCAGTCTCAGGAATAATCCAGTGTGGTAGCATGGAGCTCGTCAGGCTAGTTAGCGCCTCTAATCCTAGAACATTTGGTCAAAAATCATCAGATTTCTCTTCATATATGTGAGTCATCTGAAAATATTGTTTCATTAATTGACAGGGATTTGTTCTGTCAGCTAATTTTGTGCCTGATGTGAGCAGAAGAGCGGCTGTCATTAGCTTGTAGTTGCGTCCATACAGTGCTTTAAAATGAGTATAACTGCATCTATAGTCTGACTGCCACTTCCATTGGGCTTCATACCTTGTGAGTTCTCCACCAACTCTGAATGTTTCATTCACTATATACATTGAAAGATTCAATAAAAGTTATTTCATTACTTCTTTTTCCTTTGATCCCTTTCTAGAATAATGTTCCATAATTTATTCTAGGGATATGGAAAGTATTGAAAAATAATTGGCAGAAAATACACTTTCATTGCTTATACACACTTATACACTTGAAGACAATAATTTAAATGATGAAAAAGACAAAATGGAAGCACAAAGACAAAATAGATTTATGACGAAGCAATTTCACACATTAAACTTGTAAAGCATTAGCTTCTGCTAAAAGCAAATAAGCTTTTAAAATTGTTGCTGCTGAGCTTTAGACTAAGAAAGTCTTGTTCTGTTCGTGGTGTATGAGAATAAAAAATCAGCAGATGACATTTTTCTGTATCCTTAATCTTTAATGCATAAATCCTTAATGAGAAGACATGAAAAAAACAAAGTCTGTTTTCCTCTGTAAGAGTCAAGTGTTCAGGTATAATACAGATTCCATAAGTTATACTTGGAGTTTTGTATTTGTTCATCAAGACTTGCAATCAAGTGGCTAGATTTAATTTTAAATGATATTTCTAGGACTCGTTAGTTAGTTTTTGCAAATGTTAAAGACTGGAAAATCTTGAGCTAAATTGATTTTTTTCTGTGTCTGATAATGCCAAAATGAGCTTAGGGTGCTCCTTTGTAAGAAAGAGATGGCCTGGACTGCTCTTCTTCTCCAAAGAAGGAAGCAAGAAAATCTATCATAGACAGAATCAGAACCTAAAGAAAGAAAAGTACATTTTACATGAGATATACTGTAGAAAAGAATGTGTTCTAAAATATATTTCTTTCTCATGAAAGTAGCCACTCTGACCTAGAGATTGGGATTCTGCTCTCCAGGTTATTCTGGGAGCAGAAATGCCAGAGAGAGACTAAATAATTGGGGAAGAACAGAATAATTGTATAGTTTGCCAGTTTGTTTTATATCTAGCCAATGAGTGCAGAGCTGGTGTCTTAGAGCCTCTTTCCCACTAAGCTGGAGATTGGACTCCACTGGACATATTCTAGAAGGTGTATAGTCAATCAAGCAAACAGCATCAAATGTGGAGTCTCCTTCTGTGGAGGTCTTCAGAACCCGCCTGGATGCCGCCCTGTGCCACCTGCTCTAGGTGCCTGCTGGAGTGGGAAGGTTGGACTAGATGATCTCCAGAGGTCCCTTCCAACTTTGTAGATTCTGTGAAATGTAAATGTAAATTGAGGTAATTAGAGTTTATTTGGAGGAATTTACCTACTTGAACTTGTATTTTAATTTTCTTTGCCAGTTTTGTCAATCCTTTCAATTTCCCTCTCTGGATGGAGAAACAATTATTCTGTTCACATCTTAGCCTGTGTTGTCTGACTTGCTTGCCACAGGATTTGTTGAAATCCCTTTATATGAATTCTGTTTCTGTTCTCTCGCTTGAAACGTATCTGGAAGATTTTTTTAAAAATCCAGCTTTGTTGCTTTTACCACTCCTTTCAGTCTAACGCCTTTCCATCATCAACCTCTTGCTCAAGTCTTGCAGCACATTCATAAAATGAATGTACTCTGATACTAATATTTCCCCCTTCAAAAATCAGTCTACTTTAACACTTCTAAGAGCAGTAAATAAGAATCCTCTTGAGCTTTGTGTGAAGATTTAGGATAGTTTATATTCAATATAAAATACTTTCTCTGTTTCTAATTGAAAAGCCAGCTTTAACAAATGTGATTTTTACGTGTAGGAAACATTCGTGTCCATAAGACTTGTTAAAACAAGATTCTTGTTTCTTTGTTTTTGCTTTAATAGGAACATCTGTAATAGGCACGAGCTGCTAGTACTTTTTAATTTTCAACATTCACATGACTCATTTCAGGACTAACATCCCTTCTCCTCTGAAAATTGTTTATCACTAAGTAAACATCATATTTTTTCATCTGGAAGGCAATTTTACTGGGGGAGTAAAGATTTGCTGCTTCTAAATGAAAGTGATAAACTGTTCATACAAAAACTGAGGCAGCACGTCTTAGAATTTCATTTTAAAGAAATAGATCTTACATCCCCTTAGTGAAATGAATAAGCTTTTTGCTTTATTGCCTTTTGACAAAGCTGTAGATACAAACACACATGTGCTGAGGCAGCAGAAAGGGCTACAATTAAGTTCCAAGGTGTATTATTTTGCATTTTTTACAACACACACAAGATATATTATTCCTTTTTCACAATGTAATTTTGACTAAAATGTTCAAAATGAGTCCTTTTATACCTGGACTAGCTTTAAAAATCATAGTAATTTGCTAACTTCATATTATACTGTCACATAGCTGTATTACCTGTTTCTCCCTATGTAATGTTTTATTATCATGATTTGATCTCTAACTGCAATCATTTAATAAGACCTTCTCCTCTTGCCAGACTTAACTGATAATTTTAATGTCCCCCGTTCAAGACCTAGTACTTCATCACAACCAGTGGATAAACTCTTATAGATTCAATATAGAATAAATTTGAGCGCAAGTAAGACAGCAGAGAATGAAATGAAAAATTAAAGTAATTTAATAAATAAAAGTTGTAGGTACTTAAGTGTTTTTTGATAGAGAGAGATGAATTCAAGTGCTCCTAGCATCCAAAATTGAAGGCACAAGTAATTCAACCACCCCTAAAGGATGAACTTGCCTGCCTTGAGTTTGTCAGAGAAGGGGCTGAGCGTTGCCTCCTGTCAGCACGTGGCACGACCGTTCGCCTTCTCCTGTGCAACCTCTGCCTTCAGTGGTGAGGCTGCTGCAACCTGCCCCTGAGATAAGAATGGAGAAAGGCAAGGGAGCTATTTTTGTTGAGGCGCAACTCCCTGCAATCTTCAAGAAATTTCTGCTTCCTGGAATTAATACAAAGATCTCTAATCCCTTTCAACTTCCATTTTGGGTAATTTGTGAAAACCTCAGAAGATTTTTAAGAGTAAAAAGTGTGTTGCATCTAATGAGAGACCAGTCAAGTAAAAAGGGTGAAGTAGTCCTATCTCAAAGTAAAAGTCTTTGCTAATGGGAGAAAATCAGATAATTCTTGGCTGTCGTCACTATCGCTAGCAAAGGGCCAGTGTCATTAGTGCGGAGAGCTTGGTAATGAATGAGAACCGTGCGCGTGACAGTGCAGGAATGCCTTCCTAAGAAAGGAAGATTGCTGAAGAGGAGACAAACTTGAGGGCCATGCTCACTCATAGGTGGTGCAGGAACATTTATATGAATAAATTATTACATTGCTAATGAATATAATGCCTGTAAATCAGATCTTTTCCTCTCCCTCTTTTCATTTCATTGTTATCAATGTGACACCATGCCTGCTGGAGATGTAAAGAATCGATACACTAATTACTCCTTATGAATTATAATGAAAGTGATATTGAAATTCTCATGCTTCTTCAAGACAGATGCTTCTTATCAGGAGCTGATATCACAGAGGTGTGAAGCACTCTCATCTTTTACAGGTTGCTTCACGCAGCCCTCTATTTTCTCTGCTGGTTCACCTTGACATGCAGAATAAATTATTCATCAAGGCTCTTTATTAGGTATCAATATTAAAAAAGTCTGTTTTTCCCGACAATATCAGCTGCTTATCAAAAGTGGTTAATTGTTCAACCAAGAAATGTTGTAAATGGTATTTGTCAGATCTGCTTAAGAACAGTAAGGAAGTTTTTGACAGGAGCCCTAATGAACACTCTTAAGTGCAGCATGTCTGTCTTCTTACTCACATAGCAAAGTGCTATGGCCAGAAACCTGCTGCAGTAACCTAACAATGTGCACAGAGTATTTAGGAAACTTGATGAGGTTCTGTGGTTTGACTTGTCCAACCCATGTAGTTATTTTAGTCAGCTTTTGGCAGTGAATCAGACAAAGATAACTGGAGAAGAACTATCCCTGATGATCAGGCATTAAAAAAGTTATAAAGCACAATATTAACCTACTGAAATGAATGTTGTGCTACATTTTAAAATAGTTTGAAAATTAGGATTTTTTTTCTTGATTAACTTTCAGCAAACTATTCATATTTTATGAAGTTCACAGCTTGCAAGACCATATTTTTAAGGATTGAAATGTTGCATTGCCTTTGTTCTGGCCTTCTGTGTAGAATGATTAAAACTAATAGATTCATATTTTAAAAAATGTTTGATGTTATCTGTAACTTTCTAATCACACATTTATTTGTCTTTTATGCTTTGGTCTTGTGATCAAAATATTTTCAATAAGGAAACCAATGCTTATCAAATGGATTATATAGTCAGTATATCTTCTGCCCCATTTAATCCAGGTGTATTTTCTATGGTCAAGATGATCTTATGATCTAGAGATCTAAACACCTTCTTGATTTTAAGTTGCAAATAGGAAATCTGCTTTAGCCAGAGCTGTAATCAGCATTTCCTCTCATAAAACATTCCTACTCAAATTCTGAAAACTATGCCCAAGCTCTGTCTGAATGTCTTTTGGAACCAGGCTTACTGATTGACTTTAGAATAAAATTCTATTTTTTAAAAAAGTTTTCTATAATAAAAAGGGTATATCAAGTATAGTTTCTCTTTCATGTAGTATCAGGTTACTCCATGACTGTCTTTTAGTGTTTTACTGCCATGGAAAATCTACACATACGTTTCTGAAACCAAAACTTGAAGGCTCTAGGATAGAGGCATACCATAGAGAGAAAAATTTTGAGTTGTTGTCCATTTCTTGATATTGCATGCTTTGAAAGTAGATATTCTCTCACTTGTGTCACATAGCATTCCAATAACAATAGATTTTGAATGAAAATGGATTAGTAATGAAGAATTGCCGAGGCTTCATTTTGTCTCAGTCATGATTTTAGCCGTGAGTGTTTTGGCTTGCAGGAGGAGCCGTGCTCCGGTGCGCTGCCGCGTCTTTCTCCTTGGAGCCCTGTTTCCACAACACTGCAGGTCTCACTGAGCGCTGCCGCTCCTCCTGCGTCCTCATGCTGGCCATTCTAGTGTAGTGTTTGTACTTGTACGTTATCAAGCATATTGTAAAACTGTTTCTCTGCCTCTCCTTGCCATTGCTGTGCTGTCTGATGCACTAGTGATACAAGAATTAGCATAGTGACAAAAACGCAGAGAACTCCAAAGGGAAGAATTCACTAAATGTGAATTCAGCAACTTAAGGAAAGGAAAGAAACAGAACTTACATAGGGGAGAGGAAAGCAATCAAGCATATGGGCACATCTCATTAATGTGATCTATTTTCTTATGCCTTTCCTATTTTTTTTTCTTTTTTTTTTAAGCCTATTATCATAGCTTCTGCTGCTCTCAGTGGTGCAGAATTGATAATCTGGAGAAAAAATTGTGCATCACACCACTGGTTCCCTGTTTTAAAAATCAAAAACGTTCTAATAATTGATCACCTAGTTTTCTTGGTTGGTTGGTTTTTGTTTGCTTTTTTGAAGAGGAAGTAAAACTATATTATACCAAATAAAATTTCTGGAAATCTGATAACAATTCTATACAAAGCAAGACCATCAATCAAATTCAACAAGACTTTGCAGAACAACAGGCAACACTTTTATCTCAGTTGACGAGTTACAGCTCTACCTCTGGCCTTAAATAGATCTTTAGCTACTTGGTCAAGTAATTTTACATCTTTGGAAGGACTGGGCTGAAGTATGCTACTGTGAAAACTGTTGCCTGATGTTCCAAAACCTTACATCTTGAACATGAATGAAGATACTGTGGAGAAAAAAAACAGCAACAAGAAAGCAAAAAAAAAAAACAAAGGAAGGCTTAAACAAAATAAGCCAAGTCTGTTATACATCCTTAATAGTTAGGTTGTATGGCAGTGAAATCCTGTGATGTCACAAGGTGAGTGCACCCTTTCGCTAGGTGGATCCTGAAGTTGAGGAATACGATGAAGTTGAGGAGACTGGAGGGTTTTAGCCGCCTCAGATCATGCTGTCTATCTGAACTACTGTCTCTAGTCAGCTCCAAAGAAATACATGCCCTGCAAAGGGCTTTTAATTTTTAATGATTGTAGTGGCAGAAGAGGCACTGATGAGAATTAGTATTTGTTAGTACTATTTATAGCTATCCTTCCTGACAAACTCTGAGTGTTTAGGGTGCTTACGCTGACATTTGTGAATGTGCTGAAGAGGCTCCGCTGGGAGGAGGCAGGGCAAGGCTGAAGATATTTGGATTCTATTAGTGTGAAATAGAATTTAAAGGTTGTATATCTCAGTGTGTGTGCTTGCCTGCTCCCTTGCTGTCCCTAATCTGAGCATTTGTAATTATTCCACTTATGGATCCTGTTAAATCTCTCTCTGTCTGGATTTACTTTTTGTCTCTGAACCATAAAGGTATTTAAGCAAATTGTTTGCCTTTTGCTGCAAGGGACTGCATCCAAGAAACATTTTCTAGAGGAAGGATGATCCCAAAGCTGCCTTCCAGAGTTTAATCTCTCTTCTGTCTTAGGCTCTGTAATACCTATGGGCAAATAATGCATTTGAATATCTTTCTATGATCAGAAAGCCAAAGGAAGCTGGAAGACAAACCGGTCCAATGACTTATCAGCTTCCAAAGCAGGGGAATCAAAGCAACCATCAGAACCATAGCAGATGTCCTGCTTCTTTGTGAGAAACACAGAAATGGGATCAGTGGCAACATTAATGCAAAAATGAGCAAGATACTTCTGATGCAATAACAGTGGAAAACATTCACGTAATGCTTCTCTGTGTTCAAATTACCTCAAGATTTGGTTCTGTTTCAATTCTCCTCTGTCTAGACTAAATAATCACCATCATGAATACCTAGAAAATGAGTTAAGGTGGGCTGGAGTTTTTTAAATTCTTTTATTTCTTGTATGTGTATCATTTATTCATATCTTAGAATGCATTAGAGATCCAAAAATATTGCAATGCTAAGACTATTTAATAGCCTCTGTTAAATATTCATAATTTTTCTTTTCATAAATGCTTTGGGCTCATGCATGCAATAAAAACAGCACATGGATCCAAAATAAACATTTCCTGGAAAATATCTTCAGCCATTTGAACTCACCTAATCACTTTCTTATTTGACACCACTACAGACTATATGATACAGAGATGGTTATTTTTGGTACTGAAGCTTTGACACTGAATTTTCTGTAGACTGTTTTTCACCCAAATGCTAACAATAGGGTTTAAATTTTCAAAAAGTGATGCCGAAAGTTTCATGCAGACTTCTTCAGGATTTCTATAGGAAAGTAGTCTGTTTTCAGAAATTAAGATATAGATCCTCTAACTTAAGAGAATTGTGAGTACTCATCTCCTCTGAAAGTTATTCTACTTTTATTCAAGTGCTTACATAAAGCTTTATGCTTTTCATGTTAGGCAGATATGTTGGAAAACATAAATGGCAGTCTAAAGGTGTCCCCACAACTGCCTTTAATCCTTTAATTGACTACCAGCATCAGTCCCAAGATACAGGTTTGAATGCCTGCGCTTAGTGACAGAGTTACTTTGCATCTCCAAATGAAAAATGAGGACTTTGGGGATGCCAGAAGAACAAGCTCACTGCCATATTCTGTCTGTAACCCCTCTGCAGAAGTGCTTATGTGAAATGAAATTTTGAATTAAAAATGACAAAATATGTGTTTATACAGAGGCAAAAAACAGTACAGTCCTTCAGTACTGTCCTGCAGTGCAGTCTTCAATCCAAGTAGAAGCTATCAAATCTTATATTCTTGATTTGAAAGATCTTGTACCAAACCTTACTCTGATTTTGTTTCATGGTTGTTCTGCTGAAACACTAAAGAAATTAATGATGAATCAGGCTTGTTATTTTCATGTCATTTCCACGTTCACCATCTGACTGCCTTCTCCATGCCTACTTTTATCTGTTCCAAGAGCATAGTTAGAGAACAGATACCACACTGACATCTATGCTGGACACAGCGGTCTGAATTTATTTGCAGATTTGCTTGATAGAGGAGGGTTTATGTTATCTCTTTTTACTCAGCTATCTGCTGACTAGGAAAAGGCAAACAAAATTTATGCATTTTTAATACTCAACATGTTGAAAATATCACTACATCATCATACAATCTACAAAATTGACCAAGCTGACAAGAAGTTAATGCATAGTATACTTTATATTCTGTTCAATGTCCTTTTAATTTTTTAAAGAACTGCTGATCAACAAATTGCCTTGAAACATAGACACCTGATTAATGACCTTGTTATTAAACTAATCTAAATGCTTGCTTCTGGGTACCTTTGAAACAAAGGGAAGCTTTTAGAAAGCTAGGAAGAAATAAGAAACTCTGTAGTTTATGAATAATGGATGTATTTATTTTCTTGTAGTTCAAATATTTTGGTTGTAAAGAAGTGTATTGATAGCTGTAAATAGCAGTAATTTTCTGATGAAAGATCCTACCTACCTAAAATACTCCATTGTTTCATCGATCTCGCAATACCAGGATCAGTAAACCCTGTCTGATCTGAAATTCTGCATAGGAGCAACAGTGTAATAACTTTCCTAGGGAGGATAAACATTTTGCAAACAGATAGTCAGATTGCCCTTTGCAGAAATAAGTAATTCTGAAGGGGAAGTTATAATTGCAGAGATGAAAAAAGTTAGAGTGTCTGGTGTTCTTCCTGACATGCTGCAGATAAAATAAATACAAATTTTCATTCCAGGGAAAAAAAACTATCATGTTTTGTAAACACATAAAATATATATGCCATATACAAATTTTCTTCATATTTATCTTTAACAATATGCCAGACTTAGCTAGTAGGCTCTTTATCTCCTATTTTCTTGAGCTGCCCTCATGTTTTTATCTGCCCCCATTAGTCCCAAACCTTCCCCAACAGAATATTAAAATTTCATTAGGTGCTCCTCTCCATCACAGAGGAGCCACAGGAAGCTTCACTTTGCATAAGGCTTCTTCTTCCAGACTCAGCAAATACTGTATATTTGCAGAAATGTTTCCCTAGTTTCATATAATGGCTATGTGTGTGTCTTTGGCATGTGTGTGTTGGTTTTTTTTGTGTGTGTGTGTGTGTGTTGTTGGAGGAAGGAAACATTATTTCACATAGAAGAGAATGAAGCCTAATCAAAAGCTTATCTGACCAGGATAACCTGGATAGGTCCCCTTATCCAGGCACTAGGAAATCCAGGAACATGTTGCCAGCCCTAAGCAGAGGAGAAAAAAAAAATCTTCATGTAGACAGGTTTGTCTTCCATGGAAAAATTTCTGCCAAGCCAGTGGTCTTTGCACTTTTTGTTTTTTCTTCAAAACTTCAAATAAGAACCCATTTAATGTTAAACACATTATTTTGAATGATGAAATAGATATCCTCTTTCTCCAAGTAGGAGATAGCTGCACTTATAAAATCATATTTATGTTATAGGATACAACAAATCATTGATTTTCAGATCCACAATGAGTTTGTGGATTCAAAGGTTAGAAAAATCAACATTTGACTCAGCAGACAAGCTTCCTTATGTGGCTTTACTTAAATTCATTTGATTCAGTATTTAATGAAATCTGTGGAGGTTTGTAATGATCTCAGGTGATCCCACATAGCTGTGGCTCTTCTGTCTTTTACATAGTCTCTGCCATATGTGCACACATTCATATTCCAGAAATGGCTGCTCTGCCTGTGACACTTCCACAGCTTCAAGAAGTTTCATTTCTAGCTGCACTGCAATTAAGCTCTATATGCCCTAGAATAGAAGAAATATCTGCTCTTGCTTAGTCCTCCATTCTCAAAATCCTCCCAGTACAAGTGGATCAGTTTCAGAATCCCTCTTGCAACATTTAGTGTCATTTGGCTTCATAAAGCAGTGTCCTGGCCTACCATTTTAATTCAGTGCATTGCATTGCACCCAGCATCTCTAGTTAAAGGATACAGCACAGCTGAATTCTTTTTCAATGCTGCTCAAATGAAAAAAAAAAAAACGTTTCTCAACTCATCACAGTCAAAGAACCATTTTATCTTCTCCCCCGTAGCCAGCCCTTTCCAGCAGTGTCATCAGCGCACATGGCCCTAGCACAGCCCGTAATTATCTGAACAGGCTGGAGGGAGCCAGCTGAGAGAGCCATTCTTCTACAGGTAACATATGGTTCTGTAGAGTGTCCCACCTGCAGTGGCTTCAACAACCGCAGACTGTCACATAAAAGGCTTCCAAGAGGCTAAGCGGCTTTGAGACGGCGCTCTGCTTTCTCATCTCCCCTCATCCTGCTTTCTGTTTTGATAAAGCTTTGGTTCAAAGCAATCTGTATTCTATGCCACAATGGCAGCAAAGCAAGCACTTAGAAAATGGTACCTATATTTATTCTGAATCAAGATTAAAAAGCTCAAAAGTATGCCTTAAAATCCATACACACTTTCTCCTTCCGCATTACATTTAATACCTTTTAGTTTTGATAAAAGCTGTTTCAAGTGCTGGTGCACTAGGAATCATAGTGACCTGCTCATCAGCAAGCTGAGAGGGGTAAGTTAGCATTCTCCTGAAGAAAGACACTTTGCAACTTTCTCATATATTACTCTATGGATACAAAGTCTAGAGGAGTTGCCTAAGTCACCTAATTTCTTTGAAAACTAGAGGTTCCACCTGGAAACACACACTGCTTAGTGCAGGCCATTCTTCTTAGCTCAGTGCTTGCCCATACAGAAGAGTCAGCCTAGGACGTGGCACATCAGGCCTACTCATGAGGAACAGCTTATTCTTCCTTTCCCACTAAAAAACATATTCACTTCTCAGAAGGCTTCTGTTAAAAGGCTGTTTATAGTTGTTTCACTCATATATGAGCTGTTTATCATACTTTCTCTTAAGTAACCAGTCACATAAATGAGTCTCCATCCCACTGTCCTTTTGCAATACCACAACAGCAGTCAGTATAGATGTCAAGATGCAGTTTCCTATACCCAGTAGTGACAGAGGGAACTAAACTGGACTATGTAGCCTCTCTGAAACCTGAACTGGGCAGCATGCAAATCCATCCTGTATTGCATGTCAGAGCTCAAGGTCTGTAAGGCAAGGGCAAGGAATTCAAAGAGCGAGTTCTGGCTGTAATGATTGACACGAGTCTGCACAGCTTTCATATGCCTTTTCCTCTCCGCTTTTTCTTCTGTTTTTGTTGTTTACCATATTCATGAATTATTTCCCACCATGATGGTTAGCATATGACTTGGAAGTGTTCTCTCAAGGGAGAGAAGAGTGGTACCTGTACAAGTTCTTTTTATCCCTTTTTATCTGCAATATTTATTATTTAGAGCTAAATATACTTATGTTGAGACAGAAATTCATCTAGCATCTTTCAGGGTATTTTTCTAGGTTTAGTATCTTTCAAATTTCTGTGTACGCTTTTAAGATGTCACCACATTATATGAAAGTGAAACAAAGCAACTGAATTAATAGTTTTGTTTGGAATACAAAGTGATTTTTAGGTTTATACTGAAGTGAACAGTGGTACACATTGAAACCATGGAGCAGCAATATTATGTAATTTCTGCATGTAGTAGGTTGGTTATTTAATATCTTATTTATAACCATTAGAGGTTGAATTGCAAGCATCATCAAATTACAGGTGTAATAAAACAGTCATTAACATCCCCAATGAAGAGAGGTTTTTCTTCAAAGTGAAATCAGCCACCATGACTAGGATGAGTGTTTGCAAGCTCTTTAGTAATGTTCACCATGCCTCATATAAAATATTGTGCTGTTAATTCCAGGACGAGTGATGCTTACCTTGGTGGTTCATTTGGTACATAGAAAGAACAGTGTCTTTGTGTTGCTGGCAATAAAATATGATGCAGTACAATTTTAGCTCAAAGCTGGAAGTAAAAAAAACAGTATCTGTAAGAGCAAGCTGCTGACACTGAATATTTGCAGTCTAATAAACCCTGTATATTTCCTTATACAGAAATATATGGTTCTATTAAGTATATAAATAGATCGTGGTAAGCCCACTATCTCCTTTACCTTCTGATACAGGGAACACATCCTGGAC
>JAUBOD010000560.1:9178685-9239408 GCA_032353885.1 Nothura maculosa
TGGAAAAGCATTGCACTGCTCCTGCATGCCAGGAGAGGAAGCTGAGATGTTTTGAGAAGTGTGTATTGAGAAGAGGCCAATAAACCTCTGTCCTACACATCTCTATAAGGATTTTTCTGTCCCCAGGATACAGGGCTGTATATGCAAGCTAAGCCATCCATATACAAGCAGGGCAGCTCTACTCCATAGGCTTTGGCAACACCACCAGCTGCTGCCACAGTAATCGTCCCTAGACAGCTACTTTCTCTTATGGCAGGGATGTCATTGGACTGTTGTGCGTATTTGTGTCTAATTCATGAAGTTCTTCTCCTCACAGGCTGATGCAAGGAGACTGCTGTGTAAACAGTAGCACGCCTCACAGTCACAGAGACTTACACATCCTTTTAACACTCAACTACGGAATATCGTGGAACTTTGCTTTGAAGGGCTCCTCTGTGGGCACTGCAGGGAGTTGTATCCAGCCAGGAGCCAGTGACAAGCTCATGTGCAGGCTTGCTCTCGCCCTGAGCTGCCTCTCTTGCTCCTTCCCCTGTTTAGCTCCCGAGGGCTCTCTCTTGCCCTCAGCTGCCCAACAGCTGGAATTCTTATGCTCAGTGGCCAATCAGTGCAGGTGCCTACACTCCCTCTCTCCTTACTATTACTTTCTGCTTGCTTGCTCTTGACTGCTCATTTCCCTTGCCTTTAACCACCATCACCTTTTCTAGCTTCAGCCTGGGTAGTTTTGTCTCTGGATTTAAAATGTTTTGAATAGCAAATGGAAGATGCCAACATGCGGTGTATAAAAAGAAGCACTATCAAACCACATGCTGCATCCAAAATGTGTTTTGTGTTAGAGATATCAGGTTTATCAGAAGGGAAGCCAAGAGAGGAAAGAAGATGAAGAGATCCAGCCAACTAATTAAGTAGTTGTTTTCTGAAATGATTGTAGAACAGACTGCCTTCAGGCACTGCAAGATGAAAATAATGTATAAAAAGTCCTGGAAACAAAGCAAAATATAATGGAAGGTGACAAGGTAGTAAATAGAAATGAAATATTAAATGTTAAAAATTGACAAAAATATGAGCAGATTTTACTGTGCGTTATAGGAGGCTCAAAACCAAACCCTCTTTATTTTGAATCCACTTTCCTACAAGAATGGGAGGTCCACAGTGCGCCTTTGTATCTGTCCCAGTGTGTTCCAATTTCCTTTTCTATCCTTTTTTCCCTTCCCATTCCAATAATGTTGCACCTGCTGGCCAGTTTTGAATAAATTTGATGGAGCGATAAGATTCCTCAAAAATAAGTTAGTCATGTGTTTCTTGAAATAGGTTTCTGGATTCCAACTGAATACTTTAATTTTCTCATATAAGATCTTGTAATGGAAAAAATCTTGCAACAGGAATTTGTATACTATTAAGCACTAGAGCATGTGTAGGGGAGAGGAGAGAAAACTTGCAAGTGCTCTGATTATGAACACCTGAAAGAAACTAGTATTGACTGGAAAATTCCATGATCCAGTAAGTTTGTGGAAAGCAGTAGAAGCAGATGAAGGGAACAGCGGGAATTTTATCAAAAGAAATAGGGCAAGCTGGTGTCCAGGTTCTTAAGGACCAGCTATGAGAAAGAGAAATGCAGAATTGAGGTTAAAAAAAACAGAGAAAACTAAAAGAAAGGTGCAGGGAGTGATATAGTGACAGCAATAGAAAGTAATTATGGTAATTAATAATACAGTGCAAGCAGTAGAGAAAAAGTATGTGACAAAGAGGACTGAAGGTCAGAGTTAAGAACTTCATTTTTAAGATGTCAAGCAAAGATAGAATTACAAGAGACCAGGGAAATCCTAAAGGGAAGAGACATCCCAAGGGGTGCAGGGATCCTTTCGGTGAGGATAGCAGTACCGTACACTGCATAGCAAAAGCATGGACATAACTGATGATGCAGGAAAACGCCTTTGGGGAAACCATTATGGAGTCTAGGAATGAAACTGAAATTAAATCCCAGAAAACTAGTTCTAAAGGTTTTATAAATATTTTTGATTAGTACTAGTTTTTGAGAAACCTTACAAAAGAAATGCGGGCAAGGAAGACACTAGTCCCTTGGTAATTGGCAGGCATCAAAATCACAGACCCACTGTTTTTAGTGTACAAAAAGCCTCCCCCTCCCCGCCCTTTAGTTGGTACCACTGAAGAAAAACTTCAAATGCCTGTGAACAGAGCATAGTCAGCCTAAAATGACACACTGCAAGAGAAGGACAGAGAGGAAACAAGACTGCTCTTTGATTTACAAATGCGTCGCAGCAATGAATTCGTTTCAGGAACAGAAGGCAATCTCTTCTGGAGAAACAAATAAGCAAAAAGCAAAACAGAATAAAGAGCCAGAATGTAAACTAAACACTTGGCTGGCTCAGAGTCTCCAATTTGACGTCTCAGGTTATAAATAATCGAGGGCACTTGTATTATCCATGTTGTAGAGCACTGGTATTCATGAATATTAAAAATCTTCTGACAACTGGTAATGTTTCATCAACCAGAAAGTACAAAAGGCAAATTAGTGTTGTTTTTTTCATCACCCTTTGTAGGGAAAAAGATCAAAGAAGAAGAGATTTTTACGCCAACATATACTCTGTCAGTCTTTGCTTATTCATAAAGACGGGTTCCTACAATGTGATGCCGGAGGTGGCAGATGTTAAAAGGAAAGTTGACCTCTACAAAAATTGAACAACATCAAGATATGAAGTCTTCTTTGAGTACACAGAAGAGATTTATTCTTTATTTCATATTTATTCAATTATTTCATACCAAGAAATGGACATGTCAGTTTGTTGCAAATATTGCTTCTGACATCTTTTGTTTCATTACATAAAAATGAGACATAACCGGCTCTGACAGGGAACAAAGATTCTCAAAATAAAGCATTATATATGCAGTGTTTAATATAATTACAATACTATCTTAATTACTGTATACAGTTTGGTATAATTGCAGTAAAATATTGTTTTGAGTCCCTTGATGGGACAAAGATCTGTGTGAAATGTTTCATGGAATATATTTGTCATGTAACTGTAAAGCAATATCAGTATGAAAAGAGACTATAGTTTCTCTTTTTTTTTATAGTCTATAGACTCTTTCTGGGACAAATGGGCTCTGGTTAGCATTCCCTTTAATCTTTCCTATGAAGAAAGTACACTAAAGTGAAAATTTAGTTTTATGAAGGTTGTAATTCTAAAAGACTACAATGTACTGAAAACCCAAAGAAAGATACAGTACTAAAAATAAAAACGGCTACAGGTAGAGATTGCTTTTGAGATTTTGGACATATAAAGATTATCCACTACCAGTGATATTCATCTCCTGTTTAGTCATTCATAAGCTATTCTGTGCCTCCTAAAACACACACAAAAAAAATCTTTCAGTTCTGGAAAGGGACAGTGAAGAATGCCTGGCACCCTCCAGTTTATAGAATGGGGATTTCCATAAAATATAAATGATTTCTGAGTCTATTGTGACTTGAGGAGTTGATGTTTTTACAAATAAACTGCTCAAAAAAATGATTTCATGAATCAGAAATATGTGCTAAAAACAGGCAAGACAGCAAGGCATTTTGTGTATGACAACTGCAAAGCATTTAAAACAACTCTGATGCATCTCTGATACAAAATATTTGGTGAAATATATAGCAATGTCTAAGGTTACAGCACATCCATCTGAAAATACCTGAGATATTTTCTCCTTCAAGAAGACAATTCTCAAGTGATCACATTTCAGAAGAAATCTAGTTTTGTGGCAAAGGGCAGATTATGTGGTTAACTCTGTGACAGACTTGCAGCCTAATTTTCAGAAAGTCAGAAAGATTTTGATCCAGATTTCTTGAAGCTCATCTGTTTCCTGGTGTGCACCCTTTGCCCCAAATTTCGGTGCTGGGAGCCATCGATGGTGGCTCCAGTGCATTTGGGCTTGTCCTACTGCTTTGGAAGAAGGAATCCCTAGGGGCTTTAACTTTGTTATGTTTACTGCCAAAATTTTGGAAAATCATGTTCCGTTTATTTACTAAAAGATTTAAATCTCCCGAGGAAAAGCTGTTTCAATGCATTGTGAGATTGTTTTCAATAACACAATGAGAATTGTTCTCCTCCCAAGCAGCAAGACAAATAAACACTGTATGGCCTAGGTAGCCACTTAGACAGGATGTATAACAAATCAAGAATTTGAATATAGCTTTTATAATATGGCTTGACCTTTTTTCCCCCAGAATATTACATTTTCTGTCAATGTGCCTGTGCAGTTTGGAAAGACTTTACAATCTCCTAGGATTTATTGATTTTAAGTATTTTCCTTGTCTCGTATTCTCCATAATTTAGCTATTTTACGAGAAAGTGTTCAATCAACTCTAACCAATATCTGACATTACTGAAGAGAAAACCCAATGCAGATGTGATGAAGAACCTCATATTTTGGCCTCTGGGTCATGTCTATCTTTTAGCTAATGAATATTCATCCAGATGCAGGACGAAAAAAGTACGGTAATTGTTCATAGTAAGAACAAACGAATGCCCATCTGATGCTTGGTTTCTTGGTTGACTTTGGCAGAAAAGTCTTCATGGTTCCCAATTCCACAATAGATGGAAGGTCAGTGAAGCACCCCTTAAAGTCTGCAATAAGATAAATAACAAACCTCTCTTTTTAATGAAATGCTGTAATTTTTTACTGTGATCAAGAACAGATTAGTTCCAAATTTACTTTGATTTTGCTTTCTGATACCCCACAGTATCTCAGCTATCCATATCCGCTTGTGCTTCTGGAGTTTTATTTGATTTAGTCATAGATACTGTTTCAATATTGACTGAGGTTTTCTTCTTTATGCTTCCTCTGTTGTTCTCTACAACATAAAATTCTTTGGGGATATTTTTTCTTCTATTAGGCTTTTCTGAATTTGTTTTTTATAAGTTAAAAGCTCATCTCTACAAAAAAACGTTCATACTTTCATTTATTTACCCAGGGAAAGCACAGGAAGATATTTTCTCTTATGACTGGCAAACTAACCAGAATGAAATGATTACTTTCATTTGCAGATAACAGCCTGGGTAAAAAAGGCATTTTTCAGATTGTTGTTTGTGCACAACTAGTTCCAAAAGGTGCCTCTCCAGCATGCTGATAACAAGGCTCAATCTCAGAGGCGTTGGGCTGCTCCCCGCTTGCAGCTGAGGCAGGAGGGAGACGGCCAGATCTCCAAGGGTCACTCATCACCTCCGGGTGCTGCATTCTTCACCTTTTGGGGAAGGCCCTGCACGTCCGCGCAGTTCCACACAGTAGCCTTGTTGGAACAGAGCGCAGTGACACAAAACATGTCCATGAAGCACTGGAGGAAATAATAGGATACAGCTGGGTCGCTGGCAACCTGATTTCAGAAATTCTTTCAGGCGGGTAATTGCTCCTTGTACTAGTCTTACACAGAAAGCATTGTTCAAGAGGTGCTACGAGAACAATTTCCTTATCCATACATAACTGTGTAAATGTATCAAAATTGCTCCCACATTAGCTAGTCCTTTAGTATTTATTAGCTGAAGACACACGTACACATCACAGGAAAAACTGCACAAAAAGAAAAACTTCATGAGGTCTTGGACCAGGCTGTCAGGACTACTACAGTAAAATATATTGGTTCTTTGTTAAGATTTCTGGGGTGGAAAGATGAGTTTGATTTAAGCAGAAGAAACTTTTCAAAATTTTTCAGAAAAATGACTATGCCTGAAATAAACATTTGAGCCTACAAAGCAAGTAACACCAATACAGGCAAGAGCATCTGGTTACCTTTTTAAAAACAAAACAAAACAAAAGTAAAGGTAAATGAGAAATTTCTAGAGTTCATTTTGTCAATGATTAGCCATTTTACAATCAAATTTTTACTGGTCATTTTTTACTATTTATTCCTACAACCCTTTCAAAAATCACAGAATCACACTACAAACAGAACTGCATAAATATGTCTTACTAAAATTTGCAAAACCTGAGGCTGTGCAGTGGGAGGCCGATGGAGGCATTGCATCACTATTGCTGCAGTGATTAGGACTTAAACATCTGGGACAGGATTTGGAAATGCCAGATAGCAACAAAAGAGTTAAAAGTCAGAGAGACTCACAAAACACCTGAAATCAAGTTCAGGTAAAGCAGTAAAAAACGGTACTCTCACAAGCTGGAGGAAAGGAACTAGAAACTAGCATTAGAATTGCTAAAGAAGAATAAATCTGGAGGAGATGGAGCTGTGGGAGAGCTTGCCTTAGCCATCTATTGATTTTCTGATGAACGGGATAGCAACAGGAGGAAGGACGTGGAAGTGAGCCCGAGAGAATGGTGGTGTTCATGCAGCAGTAATTAGAGATGAATTATCAGGCTATAGAGAAGGGAATACCTGTGGATAGAAGTCCCAGGCTTGCAGAAATTAGTATTTGTGGGACTAGTCTTGCTTCTGAATGGCCCATTAAGCTTTGAGCTGCGAGGGGAATTGGCAGATAGACTTATGGATAGAGATGGAATCTCAGGCAAACACAGAGTATGAAATCCACTCACACCGTCACTAGTGGAGTACTCTGATTTTAGATGAGGTAGCTCTCGTCTTACGCAGGGAGAAGCGTGATAGTACTTTAAGATCTTATCTACTATTCTTTTCCTTCTTTTTAAGAAAGGAAATACCCGCTTTTTTGAGTGGAGCTTTCTACTGCTGAAGGAGTCACAACGAAGCACCTCAAGCTTTTGTATGAACTCAAACGTTACTGCTGCAACCATATTCCTCCCCTTTCACATCTGGGGCACTTAACCTAGCACCGGTGGGACAAGCTGAAAATGTTTGGCCAAGGTTATAAAGCTTATGGTGGAAACTGGCTTCTGATATCCTAGCCCTTTTTGTTACCTTCTAGTCTTCCAAACAAGGAAACAAGCAAACAAAAGAAAACATGTATATTCTGCTTTATCTTCTATTTTATCTGGTCAATATTGTGTTTATTCTTATACCAAACTTGGATTAGGTCCAAAATGTTACCAAGGAAAAAATTCCATTTCATTTTTCAATAATTTACTTAGGAAAGAGCTTTATATTGACTTTGATGATTGATGGAGCATGTCCAAGTATTGCAGTTAAAAAAAAAAAAGATCTTCTAGGAATAATCTGCTGGTAATAACTCCTTGTTGCTTGTTTTTGTGTGCTATCAGTAAATTGTTTTAATAGTGCCCGTACTTGTTTCAGCCCAGTGAATAAATCTGAGCTATGAGAGAGCTTCTCGCTATTAAAAGCATGCGGGAGCGGGTTTCTCTCTGTCAGGAGGTGCTGTGGGATCGTGCCTTGTTCCTTGCAAGGCACCAATCATTTCAGACTGCACCAATGCCATCAGGAGTCATAAAGAATGGATTTCTACAGGCTATGGGACAGAGGCTGCGTAAATATGAGTCTGCTTACGTGGATCATTGGAAATGGTATCACAAATATTCTATATGTGCACATGTAATAATAGGAAGTAGAATTACATTCTTCAATTAGATTCCTCTATTCCTATCAGAAGTCATTAACCAATATGAAGAAACTAACTAATGTTTACAAACAAGATGAAGAGAATATAAAGTATATAAAAAATATAAGTCCAGAAGAGATGATCGGGCCTTTCTCCATTCTATACAACAAGAAGAGCAAAGCATAATCTTCGAGGTTTATTTTTGTTCTGTTTTATTTTGTTTTTCTCTACCCCATCTAAAGATCATTTTCTGGTCATTCATTTACCTGCTTTGTATGGGAAGCTGTAGGACTGAGAGAAAACTTTGCCATTTTGTTTTATGTGTAGTACATTTTAACTATATAGGACTCTTCCTTCTTGCTTCAATGAAGCCCTGGGAGACAGCTGCCTTTGGGTTTTCAGATATAGAAAGTTACCAAGCAAGATATAATGCTCCTTCCTATGAAAAGAAGCTGTTTTCCTAAGCTTAAGACAAAATTTATTTTCTTCAAGCTGCACACCTGCTCTTAGGTATGACCTATTATAACTAATAAACCAAAACAAAGTTTTTCCTACTTCTGAGTAAAATCTTATTTATCTCTACTGAAACCATCTAAGTGATTCCCACTGATTCTTCTGCTCCCTCAGCCACAACTTCCCACTGTCCCACTTTCCAAGAAAACCCAGAGCTCACTGAACTGGAAAAAGACAGTATACATTGACTTCCAGCAAATAAGGACATTTTATATGTGGAATTAGTAGAGAAATTGAAGTGCCTCTGAAATTCATATTAACAGTGCTAGAAGGACTGGATCCTGCCAGCACATTGTATTGCCTGGTGATAATCTGTCTTCTGGGGGTTAAAATTTGCTGTAATAATATTGCACAGTTTAGAAGTTTTCATTCCTCTGTTTCACTCACAGTCAAGTCTAAATCTGGTCTTTTTTAACACACTGTCCATATTTCAGAGAGGTTTAAAACACAAGCAGTACAGTCATGCTGGCAACATTAAAGGGAATTGCGATCAGAAGACAGAGTTGCTTTGAATTGAAATTCTTATGGTTGACCTTTCAATGCAGAAGTTGCTTAAATAAAAACATCTTTAGAAATAGGGTGTGAAATATATACATCTGAAACAAAAAAAAAAGTTTAGAAAAGTGGATATTGGGAGAGAGGAGGGAGGATTCATCCTTTTTAGATGACTGATCAGGAAGGGAGCTATAAAGAAAAATACATGCAACATATCTCCCTGCTGACATATGTATGAACAAGACCTATCTCTGTCATGAGACAGTGAAATACAGATACCATGTGGAAGGACTTTGTTACATAAACTATATGAAGACTTGATTTTTGATTCATAATGGTTAATGTCATTGAAATCGGGAAAGCTGAAAAGTGGAGGGGTTTAGAGTGGGAAAGACAATCCTCCCTTCCGAATAATGGTTTGGAGTTAGAACTATAAATGGATGTAAACCTGCAATTTAGTAAGAAGGCAACATGAGTTTTCTTGTTGCATTGCTCTTTCAGCAAGAAAAGCATCCACTTAGCAGCAGCACTACAGCTCTAAGCACAGCAATAAACCTTTTAAAGTGTCACTTTTTTCAACATTAATCTAATGATAAGAGAGAGAGGCAATTGCAGAAGTCATTCTTTATTGCAGCACTTACTCCTAGAAACTTCATCAAAATCAGGAGGGACCCCTTTTTGCTCTGATTGCCTGACCCAGAATCTTAATCCCCTTTCATTATAGCCATGCCGCTTTGTTTCCTCATGAATTGCCTTCTGAGGTTTCAGAAATCACCAGGCACGGATACACAACAGAACTGAGGGATAGACCAGAGCTTAGCTTTGACATCTGAATAGCAGCATTTGCACTGAATCGATTGTCGTTTGGATGTGAGACATAAAACATCCTATTAATGAATGATAGCATTAAAAATTCCACCATAATTAATTGAAACATCTGCTTAAGTTTCCAGTCAGATAAGCAGTTTTCTTCAGTATTTCAACAGTCTTTAATAGCATGTCATTTTGATTCAAAACTGATCAGAGAGCTACCAGTAATGGTGTCTTTCATTTCATTTCCTTGCCCTTCTTCCCTTTGAAGAGCCTATATGCATCGGTTTCTTTGTTTTGGTCTGTTTTAAATAGCACTAAACCTTCATTCTGATGTTTTGGAAATACTAGGGAAGGTGAAAGGGTTTCAAGAGTTTAAGCATATTCCAAGCAAGGCACAGGGCATTCTAGAAGCACAAGCAGTGCTGACTGCTCATGGTCTTTCTACAGGTGACTTGGCTGGCTGTGTAACTTTTGCGGTAGAGCTTGAGCACTAAATGAGAATCAGTGGCACTCTGCAGTTTCACAACTGTGCAAGGCACAATTCCCACAGGAGCACACGGATCCACTCTATCTCAGAAAGTCAGGAGCATCTAAAAATCTGCCATCTGGAAGTGTCAACAGCACAAAATGTCTGAAGCTCTAACTGCCTGCATGGGAGAGAGCAAGTGATGTCCAGTGCCAGAGCATTATCAAATTTTGCAGCCAGAAGTGCTCATGGTCATAATATTACTTGCTCTCAGAAGACTGTCAGAAGCCGAGTAACACTATTGGATTTGGTGGAAAGGACCATGGGGATGGTGCCAGTGTGTGCTGTGTGGAAGATCCAGGGCTTTTATGATTTTCTCCTAAGCAGAACCTTTATAGTGTGTGCTCTCTGTGATTGGGATCCATGGGTTTGCGGCATGTCTGGTGTTTCTTCTCGCTCCAGTCACTGCCCAGGACAATTTTAAATCCGTAGAACTGGCAAAGAGCAAGGGTGCTGCCCCAGCCCTGAACTCAGATTTCCAAACTCATAAGCCTGCTTGTTTTGTCAGGAGAAATAAGGGGCTGTCATCAGAGGTGACTGCTAACTGGTTAAAAAGAGTGTGAGGACACAGCCCGAATTAGCCACCACAACCACATTCTTCAGTAAGCGATGCTGTCTTATTAACTAACTCTCCTTATGACAACTGTACCTAAAACCTAGAACTAATAACGTCAAACACAGTTTTAGCATGAGCTCTTAGACCATAAGTCCTGTTTTGTATTAATGGTCCATTCAGAGTGGTGTCCTGGCCATAATAGCGGACAATATTGCCGCTGCAAGAGAAGGTGCAAATTGCTTAAGGTAGTCAAAGCACAGAATACTAATGATCACAGTCTCTTCTTATCCCAGGAAACTCAGGATTTGTTTTGCTGCATAGATTTCTCATTTCAAATGCCCAGATTTACTACACAATTACTTCTGTGCAGGAACATATATAAAAACAGGTTGGCAGCAAGACCAGTCAAGACTTGAGTGTATCCAGCCTCTTGCCTGTTGTTTTTTCTTCTTTCCTGCTTTACTGCCTTGGTGCAGATGGAGAAAGGGGCACATTAGCATTCTGCACACACCCCAAGCAAATGCTACAAGGAGCATCGCCTCACGCCTCCAGGCTGCCATGCAAAATTCAGACTCTTTTAACTCGAGGTCTTCTAACTCCGAATAAACTACCCAGATCTCAACAAGATGTGTAAGTGCAGAATTGGAAATGGTCTTGCATGCTGTTTGATCATGCCCAAGATTCACTTGCTTATCCCCGCTGCCACTCTTTGTACATTGCGAGAGCTCCTTTCTATTTCTTATTTTAGCAAAAAGACAGGTATAATGCTACTTGAAAATGTATCTAAAGATATGATAGTTTACAGGAGACTGAGACTGTTAAAGTCAAATGCCAAAGAGAGGCTTACAGAAGGAAAAGTACTTTTTTGAATGATCCCATGTAGTGTGTGAAAAGCTTTCCTAACAAATGCTTGCCTAATGTAAACATTGTACATTACTATTCTGATACGTTGTGATATTAGAGAACATAAAAATGCTCTATGTGGCATCCTTGGCACTCAGCAGTGTAAATTAATTCCTTTAATTGCAACTTCCCTTTAATTTTGCCTCATTTTTACTCACAGTCCTTGAGTTTTACTTCAAAATCCATTTGAGACTTTCGTGGTGTGCCCACTCTAGCATGTAAGCCCTGTAACACTAGGTATTTCAGACTTCCAGTGACAATTCATAAGCTGCTTAGAGTCCTAACATAAAGTGAATCTACTTGAGATGCTTGTAGTTTGTTGTTTTTGTAACAAAATAGAAACCTAGATGGATTTCAGTGTTAGAAGTTTGCTCTGCATTTCCCAGAGGCTTTATTTGTTTATTTGTCTATACATCATACCACTCATTTTGATTTTAACTGGGAATAATAATTCTCAGGGAACTGAGTTTTTTTTTTTCATATGAAAAGATGCCAAGAATTGGATTCTCAACAAATACCAATGATTTGTGACATTGCAAAGAAGTTGCTGTTTCCTAGATTTTCTTACTACAGATGTTTAAATCTGATTTGCCTTTCTCCTTGACTACTGCTGGTAATACAATAAGTGTAAATGCTTTTTTGTTGTTGTTGTTTCTGGAAATTGTTAATTTAGATTTGTTGATGATAGAAAATTATGCTAGGTTTCCTGCTTCATTTAATGTATCTCCTTGATGTGGATCACTGGAAAGTGATTCCAACATTTTTCCATTCTTGCCCACCTGTAGGTGATGATTGTTGTCATTTTTGCTTTATTTTTCAATCCCTCATAAAGGCTATCATTACATATGTAAAATACCATGTCTTTGAACTACTAATTCACAGATAGGAAAATATCATGCTAGAATGAAAAATCCTTCTTTAATTAAGTTTACCAAGTTGCACCCATGGCAATGTGTTTCTATAGATCCCAGAGCATTCAGTGGGAGATTGTTCATCTGATCGTGCCGTTCACTTAGGGAAAGATTTTCTCATACAGGAAGATTTGGATTGATATTATAGAACTATTAGCCCCACAATGAGACAATGGTCTTATTCACTATGATATACAGATATCTGCTTGGCTAATGTTTGAATCAGAAGTATTTGAGAAGAGAATTTTGATTCAACTTATTCTGCTTTTAAAACTTTGTAGCCTGTTTTTCCTGTCATACTTAACATAAATGAGGATTAGCTTCAGACAATTCAATAGCAATTCAAGTGTGCAGCTGGGCTCCTATATTCTGCAAATGAGTTATGGATGGCTCATTAGAGACATCCAGCGTATTACGTTAAGTCCAAAAGAAGTTGACAGAGAAATACATTCTTTTTTTCTTTCTCATTGTTTTAATGATCCATTCCAGATGATCCAGCAGAAGATTAAAAGCTCACCTGTGATTTTATTTCTGCCCTGACATCCAGTGGATTTAGGGAAAACACTGTAAAATATAACAAGACTGAGCAGTTTGGCACTACCTAGAGGAAGGTGGCAGCATTCTTCTCAACTCAGTATTTAACACTTTCTATTCTTATTTTATTTTTTGTCTTTGAGTGTGATGTGCAGTTTATACAATGTTTGAAAAAAAAACTCTTTTGATTGAGGAGTGAAAGGCATTTCAAATTGAAACTATTAGAGATGGCAAGATATTAACAATAATAAAGAATAGAAATATATAAAATACATAAGATAAAAAGAATGTATGAAACTGAAAGAATGAATTTCCTTTATCTGTCCTATAAATTAAACTCTTCAATGTATGAACACCTTTCTACATGGTTTAAAGAGTGCTCTGATAGATTGAAGCTCTGATAACTAAAACAAATCTTCACCCACAATCTAGCTGAAAAATGAAACACAACTTTCAGTACTATCTCCCATCATCTTTGACATTTTCTCACTTCCATATTGCCATTAATAAAATTCAGTCTCCAGAAAGCTCCCTGCTTGTTACATCTTGTGACCTGGAAAGGGAAATTGCTTGCTGCATCCTACAGGAAGGGATAAATGCAACCTGACCTAGGACCCACCTCAGCAAGGTCTTGGCTTTGTCACACTACTAGTTCCTATTATCTTCCTTCTCAGTGTAAAGTTTAAATTGAAAACAGATGGGTTTCTAAAAGTTGAAAATACTGTGTGTGCTGTATAAAAGTTATAAATTAGTAATTTTTAATTTATCCTCAAGTGAATAGCATGTGAAATCTTGATGCACTAGAGCTCTATCACAGTTGCTTTTGCAATGATTGGGAATGATTGTCAGGAGACTGCATCATTGGCAGAGTCTTTTCTGTTTTCACAGGCTTCAGTTAGGATTCGTTATCCTTATTCACCTTTAATTTATACCAGTGTTTGTTCTTCGTTTCATTAATAGGTTAGTTTTCCTCCCAATTTCTTTCTCTACCCCCAGTAACCCACTGTTATGTTTTCTGATGATTTTGGCAGTGTTTGTTTGATTAATGGAACTTAAAGGCCCTATCAGCTGTGATTTTCTCCTCTGTATCAGATGATACAATTACTGTTATATTGACCCCCATTAATTTTTATTTGTCTACAGCATATCATCTGTAGAGGCATCCCAGCTTGATATTCCAATTTAATTCAAGGTTCATAAAAACTTTATTTGCTTTTACTGTCACTGGTGTATAGTGGTAGGTAATAGAGAAACTAATTATTATGGAATTGCAGAAGTAGGACAGTTCTCTGCAGATTAACTAAAATCAATTAGCAGAGGGAACGAAGTCAGCTGTGGCGCTCCACACTCAGCCCCGAACACAGCCCCTCTCCTGCATGGTGGGGAGGGATTATTTTTTAGAAGAGAAACACTGGCTTCTGGGCTCTGACTGCCAACAGGAGAATCGCTTGTTTTTGAAAGCCATGAAGGAAATTTCCATTTGAACATTTCTCTCTAGGGGAGTAGAGTGAGATGACTGAAGTTTTTTGTATTTAAAAATAAAATCATTCTAATATTGATAAGGTCATTGCTCTGAGGGTTTTGCAATCGGACTTGTTTATCCATCATTTAACTGTCACACTTAGGAGGAATCCATGAAAGTATGCACTTGTACGTACAAGCTTATTGAAACTCTGAGGAAACAGGCAGTAAATTGCTATTTGCAAACTTTTACATGTTCTTAATTCTTATTACTTTCATCTAACCTTCTAAACTATAGGAGAAAATTACTACTATTAACTACTGTATGACAATGGAAAGGAAATTTTAGCTTAGGTTAGCTCAGCTTAGGTAATTTATTTCTTGTAATAGAAAATTTAAGAAACAAAATTCAAAAGAAGTGTATTTGAAATCCCACAATTTGCTTTTGCTCTCTCTCTCTTCCCGCTCTCCAATCCAATTTTATCCTATAAGGACAAAGCATCTCTTTTTCTCTCCCTCATACATACACTAATCTTTTTGTTATTTCAACTGTTACTGCAAGATGGAAGTCAAAGCTGCTTTGCTTTCCTTAAAATGCATTATTAATGCATGCAGGTAAAGAAAAAACCTAAAATATATTATTATTTTGACACCTAATTTACTGTCTTCAGCCACAAAGTGAATCAAAAATGCCTCAATCAGCTTGGAAAGATTGTTATGTGACAATGTAATTCTATGACAGTTGTTAAAACTCTGTATAATATCACTGGTTGAAACAAAAAATCTGTTTAGAACAAAGAACTCAGCTGTGTACCAGATTCTTGGGCATCCTGGATTTACATTATAAAAACAAATATATTAATAGTGCTGATGTGTATATCTCAAGGTCAAAACTACAGGATGCTGTTAATGTAACATGATAGAACAAAAGTTACCATGATCTTCAATGGCTCTATAAAGTCAAAACCTCCAAGATTCAGTGATGGAAAAGCAGTAAGGCATATATTGCAGCAATTTGGTCTTTGTGTCTGCTTTTCAAAAAATAAATGCTGCATTTATCCTTACTTAGAAAATCTGAGCTATCGAATTACAGGCATAAATAACTTCTTTACCCCAGAATATTAACAAGCACTCAAGCCTTCCTGATTTAAACAGTAAAAGGGAACAAATGATTGATCTTTATTATATGATTCAGCCTCACAATAAAATATATCTGTCACTGATAGATCCAGATAGCTTTTACAATTTTTACTTTGCCAAAGGAATTTTTCAAATATTTAGCCTTTGCTATTTAGATCAGGTGGCTTTACACTTCCTCCGGAGTTATATTCTGTCTATTTAAATCAAGTAATATTTTTCTTCATAGTTCAGGAATAAGCATTTTTCCAGAAACAAAAAAGTATTTTTCATTCTGCTTACTGTTCATCCACTTCACCTTCATCTTCATGCAAAATTAAGATACAAATAAGCAATGATAATCTCCTGTCTAAACCAGAGAGATAGAAGTAGGAAATAGGATATCTTGCCCTTGCTGTAACATCTCCAGCATATGTTGTTCAGCCACCAAGCAGGGAATAGCATTTTTCTGCAGCCAGTACATGTGAATGCACCCATTTACCCTCAATTCTCTTCAGAAGGCTTCTGGAAGGAGTCATTTCAGTCATTTCATCCTTTTGTAGGACAGAAGCCTAACCTCTCTGATTTTTCTTTCTCCAAAAGCCATTAATTTCATCAGCCCTGCTGTGCCTCCCATGTCTGTCAGCAGGAGCTTTGCCCATAGCCTAAACCTGCCACAGGCTCCTATGTTGGAACTTGCTGGCTCCTGTGGTCCTAAAGAGCGTAAAATTGAAAAGTGACCTTTGAAGAGCCTCATATTTATCTCCTGAGATTTGGAAGGGATAGGTCATTCAGAATCCAGTTTACACAGAAGTTGAGGGGATGTTTTTTTTTGAGTCTGCCTAATATCTTTGTACAATACATTTTTATTTATATTCCGAATACATAATCATATCATCATACAACCAAGAAATATTTCAGCCAGATGTTTACAGCAGATTGTAACTGCAGAACTAATCAGAGAAGATGGGAGCAGCTTATAAGGAGGCTAGGATAAAGTATAATATCAGTTTATATAACTCTGGGCTATATAACAATGCAGTTAAGGATTTTTCCTATTTTTAAAGAGAAAAGATAACAATGAGCATTTCTGAGCAGCACATCAGCCATTCATATTTTAAAATGAGGTAAAAGAAAGTATGTCACCTACTAAAAAGCAGCATTTTCAGGTGCAGTTTTATGAGGCAGGAAAGACTGTTTGGGTTTTTTGTTTGTTTTTTAAAGATTGCAAGCAGTTAGGTTTAGTCTTAATTTTATTTCGTAGACTCTTTTCAAGTCTGGCTATATTTTATTAGGAAACTGCTTCTGAATCTAACTTTCATCTTAATTCCAGAAGTAAAGATGTGGTCAAGGGCTTTAGGATGATCAATAGCTTCAGGGAATAGTTGAGCAAATTTACCTCTCTCAGGCAAATGCATTAACCCCAGGAATGAGAATTGCAAAGTTAACTTTTTTTTCATGAGACTATCTCAAAGTTGATTCTACTTACACTTCAGCTCTGAATGCTGCTCTGCGTGCTGCAATTCAATTGCTGTGACTCCAAACTGAAGTCATCAATTGTTCTTCCTAAGGGAAGAAAAGAAAGGACTAGCCCACAATCATCTTCAAATATGTAAGCTGAAAGGCAGCACATAATTTTCAACTGATACGATCACTTTGAATTTTTCAGGTTCTGTGCTGTGTAAAAATGTTAGTCTGAGAAACTGAATTTTACCTTTTCCCATGAGGCAAAATGTTTCTCAGATACACAGTGCTGGCTGGTTCCTGTGGGACTTTTTAAGCTCCAAGGGAATAAATGGAAGATGATTTATCTTTTTTTTTATTAAAGCCTTTCTCTACCCTTGCAGTACCAGATCACTGACTGATGTGGAACTTCACAGTTCTACCACTGTCACAAATTCTATGTTGATTTAGTAATCCTGAAGACTGATTAGCAAAATATATTGTTCATAAACAGCTTTGTCATTTTTCTTTTCTTTTTTAGGTCCTTTTTGCAATTTTGCCCAAAGAGTACAACTAAGAGATAGTATCTCTACTATCATCCATTTGAGATGCTTGAGATTCTTTTTTTTTTTCAGTATTGAGCCTGAATCTTCCTACCTGCAATTTAAGGTCACCATTTTCCACCCTGTTCACCAGGGAGAAGAGTCCATTATTCATCTTTGGTAGAAGACTATACATGTTTGAAGACTGTTACTAAGTCTCCCCTAAATTTTTTTTTTTTACAATCTTAATAACCCCAATATGTTCTCTCTTTCTCCAAAACCCATAACTTTTAGATCCTTGACCAATCATTTTGTTGTCCAAATGGTCCACTTCATTCTTGAATTGTGGTACCCAAAATGAACACAGTATTTCACCTAGGGCATCACTCATCCTGAAAGCAGTAATTACTGTATGTGGCTTGCAGTCCATACTCCTGTTCATACATCCCAGTATGATGCTTTTTCACAACAGCAGGACATTGTTGACTGTAATGTGTTTGTCCTCCATGGAGATTTATTATTTGATAAATTACATGACAACATGTGTAGTAAAATATAATTTGAGACTGGAGTTTCTAATGGGTCTTTCAGTTTTTCAGTAGAAAGCATATAGTTTATTGAATCCTGGGCAACAAATGAAAGTTTCATTGATTGCTCCTTACAGACATACTGTTCTAACTATGCAGGAGATTGGAAACAGTCTTGTATGTTTTTCTCTGATTAAACACATTTTATTTCATACATATGTTTTGAATGTTCATATATCACAGAGATTTCTGGGGCTCAGTCCACTGTTTCCCTCTGATGCAGGAAACAGTCCTAGTAATTACCTTCTTAGTGGGGCAGCATATCTGTTCTTCCAGGAAAACATGAAGAATTGCTGAAAACCATCACAGTTATTCCTTCAGACAACTTTCTTTTGCAAATGTGCAGGTTCCTGGTGTGAAGGACAGTGTGATTTCGGCCATGGCCTACACCTTTGCTCAAGACAGGCATCAGTACTTCTGCACAGACCAGACAGCTTTGTGTGTGAATGGAACACAGGTAAGGATGACACCTAAGATCAAGTTGAGGTGAAAGCCTTAGTTTTGAGAAAGCTTAGTGGCTCTCTCCTGTCCGCTCTTTCTTGAGCCAAATAAGCAGCCATACTTGGAAAGTTGTTGGAAGATTGGAACATGAAAAGCAGAGCAGTTTCTGCTCAGTGCCTCAGTGAGCCCAGGCCGTGCCTCAGCACAGCCTCTCATCTCTTTTGGTTCCGGCTGACGAGTGTTTGGGATGATGTATCAGGAGCCCTAATCTGCATTCGGTTCTGCAGAATTGTTAGCCCCAAGATGTCATCTGCTTTTCAGTTTTTGTTTTGCTCTGTTTCATCATAACAATGAAGTTTAGAATAATGGAAGAGGTTAAGCAGATGTTCAAATAAGACTGAAACATTTGTTTGCTGACTATTATGCACTGATGGTGCAGTATAAATAACAAATAATGCAGCCAAGAATCACAACATCATGTCCCTGGGGAACAAATAAGGATAGCTAAGCCCTACTTCAGCAAAATACTTGAACACACACGTACTTTTCAAAGCTCATGTTTTAATCTCTATTATATCAAGATAGTCTTAGGTCTGACAAGAGCACTCAAAGCAGAGACTTGCCCTACCGGGAGCTCGACAGGCAGGGAATGGAGATGCTTTGAGAGCTCGTGAGCGTCATCTCACCTATGCAGAGCTCTGCTGATGGAAGGAAGTCCCTGCTCTGGGAAGGACGGTCCCGCTCCTCGCGGCCGCTCAGTCCCGGAGCAGGAGCAGGAGCAGGAGGCGACGCTCTCGCAGCGGGGCCCTCAGAGCGTGAGCGGCTGCTGCGCAGGCCCCGCACGAGGGCCGGGGAGCGAGCGGCACCCCGAGTCCCGGGCCCGGCCACGGCTCCCCAGCCCACACGTTTCTGCTGCGGCAATTGGCAGTGCTCTGACTTCCACTCCAGTAAAAGGAGGAAGCTGATTAATTTTTGGTGCCTTGCTGGACACTGAGCTTATCCCTGTTAGCATAAATACAGATTAATTAGCCAAGAAAACATACTTTCTAACTACAGGGCTTGTAAGCACAATAAATACTTAATGTGAAGATGAAAGGACTGTACCTAATGCTGACAGTTCGCTTTGTGGACTTTTTTTTCCTCCTTTAATAATGATCCAAATCTTACTTTACCTCTGTTCATGGAAGCATATACAGTTGATGTTTCTGGAAAATTTTATTACTGTTCTCTTGTTAGGGCAATCCTGTATTTCTAATGAGAGTTAATAATTTAATTATTCCTCAAAGCCAACCATTAACATAGTTCTTTGCTTCTTTCATTACTGAGATGCTGGCCTACAGTGATCTGATTATTTTTCTATTTATTGGTAAATTTAAAGAAAAAACTTTCCATTTCATAGAACAGTATGGAAAATCTTAGTAGAAGTGAAATATGACATTTTGTCCATCAGTTGTTTACTTTTGTCTCTTCTGTTATTTCATGTTTGGATGGAGATTTGCCATCCCTTTTATTTATACAAGACTTGAGATCTGCAAATCACAGTCATAAGCTGAGGTCCCAGTGAGAAAAATATTGTGTCACATTGTAACTAACTCTGCAAACACTTTAAAATCTAAGCTGAAAGAAGAATGGGAATGGCAGTCATTGATTTGAATAGCATTTCTTAAATCAGAGAGTACTGACATGTGGATGATTGGTGCAATATAAAGTATGATAGAAAAAATGTATCCACTGCATCTGCTATACACAGCCCACTCCCATAAAGAAAAAAATTATTTCTTGAAAGCTCCAAATCACTATTTTGAATCAGGGTCATCTATGCCATCTTTGTTTTCAAAGCAGATGCATATTCTCAGTTATTCTGTCTTAAGAGTGATGGTCAATGTCTTATGTAGGTGTATTTTACTCATTTAAACCAACAGGGGTGTCTGTAAGTTTAATCTACCAATTAATATGTCTCACTACTTATGACAACCTTTTATAGCATACAAGATGAAGAGAGAAATGAGTTGTTCACAGTTGCAGGGTGGTCTCTGCAACAGATCTGCTGCTAGACTTAAATTTCGGCTGTTTATCTTGTTTGCCAACAAGATATCTTATCTTGTTTGTAGGATTTCATGTTGTTGGTGTATGTCCAGCCACTGTAGGTTGCCTTCAGCTCTAATAACCTCAGACTGTGTGGAAGCCAGCAGACAATTCAGGTAGTCATTCCAGTTTCTTTTGGTTAGAGGTCCAGAAGGATCTCTCTGTGTCAGGAATTTGTCTCAAGCAAGTAGGAAAAGGCTTTGCTTGCCATTAGCTAGGCGAACCTGCAAGTGAGGGAGATGAATCCTGTCCTGTTGTTGTCATCCCCTGAGAGGGTGCAATGCATCAGCCCTGGCACTAAAGCATTTTCAGCCATTCCCTTCCACCCCAGTGATGATACAGCCATCAGCAAAAGAAGATGTTAATAACATGACAAGCTTCTCATAATGAGCAGATTTGGATAGATCACAAAAGCAAGCCCCTTTCCACTTAAGACAGAACTGTGAATTTAAACAGGCGATGTTTGAAATATTATTAATAAAAATACTTTATATAAGGCATGGGATAAGATAGAAAGGATCAGCTGTAATGAGATTTATCTTGCAATATCAGGATTAATTAGAAGTGATCAGAAATTGTGGAAAATAGATGGACTTTGCTAATAATAGCAATGGTGGTAACTCTGGACCTGACTTTTTGCTGTATAAGAATTGATTTTTAAAAAATATTTAATTCTAGTCTTGAAAATTGGGGTGGAAATGATTTATATTACAATGTTAGATTCACAGTTAATGAACCAGAAGAGGTATAACCTGGTTTCAGAATTTCTTCCTCCCGACATGGATAATTTGTCACATGAAATGTTCAAGCATTTAAATGACAAACGTTTGAAGGTAATTGTTTAATTTCATTTTGGAATAAGTGTTGGATCCCAGCCTTTAGAAGAAATACAAAAGACACTATGCACCTATTGGTAGTCCTTTGGTTCTTCTAGCATTTTTATTCATCAAACTAACTACCCTAGTTGGACAAAGTAATTTTAGAAATTCCTTCATGCCTTGTTTTCAATCAGAAATTATCTGCAATGACTTTGATTTCCATAATGAGCACCTTCAGATGTAATGAAAACTTCATGCAAATGTGGAACAGGAGGCAGCTCAAACCTGCAATATTTTAAATGCTATTTGGGTTTGAATGGGTTGTAGGCAATTTAGGTCTTATGCAGCTTCCTTGATTACATAACTTCATTTCTGACTATTTATTGTTCTTCTCTTCTGGAGCCAAATCCAATGCTATTATTTTTGGGTCTTATTTGGAGGACTGAGAATTTATAAGGAGGTGAAGGATCGCAAAATTGATTAATATGACTATGAAAAAGTGACACTTTATATTCATACATACACACACACACACACACACACACACATATAAACCCTGACAAAAGATTTCCTAAGTGAATGTTAACAGGAACATTGTTTTGTGAAACAATACCATATAAGGAAAATCTGGAGTATTTTTATTTGATGGTGGTTTTAACTGCCACAGTAATATGGATGGATCACATCAACTTATTTTCCAGGAGAAAGTTGTCTTTTCCAAAAAAGGTGCCAACATCACATCCCCTTTAGTGTCTCTGTGGTTGGTCTGCTACATACGCTGTTGTGGGGCGCATATGGAAACTGAGCTGCACCCCAGGAGCAAGGGGGAAGCGGAGCAGGACATGCCCATGGCCTGCCCCACATCCCAGCCAAAGTCAATGGAAAGGAACTGGGCAGTGGGTTTCACTCAGAGGCCGTGAAATCACAGATTCACAGAATGGTTAAGGTTGGAAGGGGCCTCTAGAAATCATCTACTCCAATCCTCCTGCACACGCAGGGTCACCTGGAGCACATGGCACAGGGCTGCATCCAAACGGGTTGTGAAGATCTCCAGAGAAGGAGGTTCCACAACCTCACAGGGCAGCCTGTTCCAGGGCTCTGCCACCCTCACTGTTAAGAAGATTTTCCATAAGTTCCTGTGGAACTTTCAGTGCTTCGTTTGTGGCCATTTCATCTAGTTCTGTCAAGTGGCCACCACTGAAAAGAGACCAGCCCCATCCTCCTCTCTCCCTCCCTTGAGGTATTTATAGACACTTACTCAGTGTATAGATGGATGTGTTCCACAGACACTGTTGCTGCCCGCTGCTTCTCACCCCGCAGGGTCCCACGACACTCGCGCGCCTGCCCCCACGCAGGCCGCGCTGCCCACTGCCCTGCCCCACTCCCGTCAAACCGTCAGAGTGTCCAGCAACCTGGCGAAATGCACTTGGCCAGGGGCACCCGGCCTCTCCCCTCACCTGCCCGATTGGTGCTTCCACCAGGACACATATTTGCAGGCACAGAAATATAAAGGAGTAGATTGCAAGGCAGAATTTGTTAAAGCATGTGTAATTGCTTCTGTTTTTGTACACAAACATGAGAAATTATGTTTTATAAATTTATAAAATGTTATTTCTTAAATTATGAGATTTTGCTTGCTCAAGAATATCAAGAGAAACTGCTCATGCACACATTATTACACTGCAGAAAAAATTTATATGGGTCTACTGTATTTACAGTACAATCCTTACTTTTCCCTACCACAAAAAGTTACACGTATTACTTCTCATAAAAGAAGTGTATGCAGGATCATATATTTTTTAATTTTATATTTTAAAGGAAAGCCAGGGTTCAGAATGCAAATTGGTGGTTTTACAGCACCTTTAAATAATAATTGTTGGAGTATGTCTAGATTTAAGACTTGAGTGCACGTGGTATTTAAGGGGCAATAGCACAAGCCATTTTTTATAGTAGCTCAATATCTCCAGGGCTTGCAAAAATCCTCATCTATGCGCTAGGCTCTTGTGCAGTGCAGCAGGTATTTTGCTGGATTTTAATGAAACATCCCAGGAAAGAGGGCAGCATTTGCAACAACCAGAGACTGTTCCTCTTTCCTGCCCATACTGGGACTCAGTGGAGTGCGTGCACGCATGTGATCCAAGGAGTTTGAGCACCTTCCATTCAGCCGCTCCCGTCGCTCCTGCTACTGCCCTTGCTGGGGACAGCGAAGCTCAGCAGGGAAGGCCTGAGCACTGCGGCAGGGCCATCAGCTTTCCCTTCCTACAAGGCTGGCAGGTCCAAGCAGCCTAGGTTTGTTTTGAAGTTTCGAAAAAGGACACAGAGTTTTTAATTCCTTTATATCTTAAAGGCTTAAATCTTTCTGACTGTATTTCTCACATTCCGGGATGTCCATGTGAGTCTGCATACTTGAACTGGCTTTTCTTCCAGCCAGGGAAGAGAAACAAGTGGACAATTAAAAACATTTTGTGAAATGGAATATTTTGTACGATGAAATACTAGTTAAAATCATTTAAAGTTATCTTAAACTATAGCTTTATGCTATAAAATTTTAGACCTTAAATAAAAACAAATCTATACAAGAAAAATATTCTAGAACAGCAGAAGTAAAACACATTCCAATAATTTGAAGACAATCCCTACAACATTTCATCACAAACAAAGCTTTGCTTCCTCCTTCTTCAAGGAAAACATTTCGTCTCACCACTTAATAAACTTAGATAGATTTTTCTAAACACTATATTCATTAAGTTACAGCAACTCACAACTATGTCTCTATATAAAACAATAGCTTTGTTTACATGGATGCCTCATCATGTGCGTATTTAAGAGCTACTTTTCTTTTTCTGTAATCTTGCATATAAGACTTTTCAAATGTAAAACATCTTATTCATCATTCTGAAAGTTTTCTCTGGCAGGCTTAGGCCTGTAGGTAGTTTCTTAAGAGCTTAGCTGCTTTTTAAGTAACTGCAATTTAGTCTTACCATGGCCAGCAAATCTATAGAGAATAATAATGTGCTCTCTTGTGCATCAGGCAAAAGACTACAACATATTGACAACATAAATTACAAGTTTTCAACATTTACAATGCAAGCTTTCAGGATGAATGACACATGCAATGAAGCCACAATGCTAATTCTGCCCTCCATTTTCTGAAAGACTGATTGGAATACATGAAGCAACAGCTGCCTGGTCAAATACCTTCAAAAAAAATCAGCCTAGTATTATTAATCAGAGTTTTCAATGGAGTGCATCGTATTATAAGACCATGAAGCTGTCACCGTGCCCCGGTGGATGGCACTAAGCACTGTTCAGACATGACTTGCTCCAGTGGAATTCTTCAGTTTCCTGCAGTAGGGAAAATGAAACCCATGTGTGTAGTATGAACCAGCTGGCAGCTCTTTAAATTAGATAGGCATGAACTACTTATAAAATCGGACACTCCTCCAGATGCTGTCACAATTAAAAACAAAGTAATTTCCCTTATATTGAGACACCCACATAATTTCTGGCTGTCAGGAGACTGGCATATTTTGACAATTTAACAAAAATAGATGCTTGCAGGGAAAAATATGAGCTGTAACTTTTCTTGTCAAAGAAAGAAGTTTGTTTTTGTCCCTGAAAATGTGCTGCATTTGTGCAAATGTGAGGGGGAAAAAAAGAAAAAGAAATAAGCATGCACAGGGAGAACTTGAAAAGAAATTATTAACTTGCTCAGAATGTAAAAGCAATGAGATGCTCTTCCCTGGATACACAGAAACGTGAAGGCATTAAAATACCCACCATCTGCTTTTGCTTGTGCTTTGTCAGAATGCAGAGCAGCAACAAGGAAAATGCAGAGGGCTCCCATATTATATTTCCTTTTTCACTAAGGGTACAGGGCATCTGACTGCAAGTAGTAGCCAGAATTAGTTGGGATGCCACTGGATGCCGTTTACCTGCTCAGGGACAGACATATCACTGCAGGTAGTGATTTACGCAGAAGGAGGCCCTCTCAGTGTCTAGGATGTCACATGGAGAAATTACAGTCCCCAAGATGTTTTCAGGTCATCACAGGTATTTCCAGAGCAGCCCAGCAAAGCCACCCCTCAGCCTCTCCCTTGCCTGCTAGCTCCTTCACTGTTGCTGTTACTACCGACCTCCATAGGAGGACATAAAAGACTCGCACTTTGAGTGGTTGGCTCTACCTAGCCAAACTATTGAGAAACACAAGATCTAGAAGCCAGTAGGAGGACGGAGAGGTAGGGAGGCTGAAAGGGAGTCCCCTTTGGCACTGAGGGGACAGAGTGGGAGTCCAGGGGTAAAGGGAGAACGAGGAGACAGAGGCAAGAGTAGGGGATTATTCCGCACTGCCTGTTAGAGAAGTCAGCACTCCTGTCTGCCAGCATAGCCTCGCATGGCTCAGCAACTGGCCCATCACAGCTGGGTGGAAACCCCTGGGAGACCTCAATAATACTAACAATAAATGCATGGAGACAAATTCCATCCCATTGTGCTTTTTCTGATGCTTATTTATTTATGGAAGAAGTTGAATTTCCTTCCTGCTCAATGGTATACCAGGTTTTTTTTTGTTGTTCAGTAGTGTTGTGAATTACGAAGTGTCTCATCTGCATTAAGGTGACTTCTACCAATATGGATTAAACTGCAAGCCAAAGGATGATGGCAGGATTCAGAACAAATCAGCAAATTCCTTTAGACTGTCATAACTGGCATGAATTTACCTGCATTATGGTCAATAAGTAACCATGAATTTTAATATCTTGTACATTCATGAATCTCTGTTTTGTGTTAATTACCTTATTTATAGTATTATTAAAGAACATGTAATATAGCAGGGCATCTGTCTATAGGATTCCACTCGATTCCTACAGAAATTTGTCCTGCAACATTTCTCCATCGAAGTCAGTGGGGCAACTCTAGCAAGGATGGCCTCAGTCCCTAACTAAGACAAGCTTGATGCAAATGCTCTGCCTTTAGCTCGGTGTCATGACACATCTCCAGACACTTCCCTGGCACTGCAAAAGAGCAGCTGTTCCCACTCTTCAGAAAAACATGTCCTGTGGAAACTTCTGTCTGGTGGCATCTGGCTTGCAGCTTTTCCAGGACCAGAAGTTGAATGAAATATGTATTTGCTTTTAAAGCAAAGTTTGACATAGCAGCTTGCATTTCATGTGAAACAAGTCCATCTTGGCTGATTTGATAGTAAAGACAAGGTTAAATATTTAACAGACAGCTGAATTCGCTAGCGTCTGTCATTGGCTGCACAGAAGCTGCAAGACTTTGCTATTATCTCCTGTAAATAAGCAGGATTTAATGCAGAGATACTGACATCTTGTAAACATGAAGCAATTCTGCCATGGTTCACATTTTAGTGAACATTGTAGCAATGTATTACAGCTTGAAATCAGAAAAACAAGTGAAGTCTTAAGAAAATTAGGCTAACAAGTTGGTAAGTGAAACAAATCACCAGGATCTCCATATCTCCATTATTTTCTCTTAGCATATGTTCAATTTCAGAAAAAAATATTATTTTATCCAAACAAATAAGGAAACAAAGCATGTGCTAATTAAAATATGAATTTTAGTAGATTTTTAATCAGCATGCTAAGCTTTTTAAAATAATTATTTATTAACATAATCTTTTCTTTTTGAGGTGCATTTTTAATTGTTGAATAATTCAGCTCCTAGATAAAGGTGTTAATTGAACACTGAGTCAACATCCCCTCCATTTTGTAAATAGCTGCGCGGGAAGCTCCACTGTGGCCTCAGAGCCTCCTCAGCAAACTTGCTCATCTCTTCATCAGTCAATTCCCTGCAACTCAGGAGTGCCAGTCATCCGAGGCAGGCATTTAACATGTCTTTCCACACAATCACTGTCTGCTTTTAATGTTCACAACATCTGCTGTCAACAAAGAAAAATAAGGAGAAAGGAGTTTTGATTTGCATCCTTTTCGGATGAGACATTCCAGCCACATATTGCCTCTGTTCTTGCTACCAATAACATTTGGAAGCAGAGCTTAATCAATCATTTCCTCCTGTTCCCTTTTTCTTCCCCTGTTCACTGGGGCCGTGAGCTGGGAGCAGGGTGACGGCAAGTCCAGGGCAGCGTCACCCCAGCCAAGGAGCCCTGGGGCTGAGCTGGGATTTCAGTGGGAGGATCCTGGCCAAGGCAGCCATCAGAGACAGCTGCAGCCAAGGGCTATCCTGAACTCATTCGCAGGGAAGTGCAGGCAAGAGGTGAAGTCAGCAGGTCCAGACCAGGGCCGGACTCGAGGAGGCGCCGCCAGGGCTGCCGAGCGGCTGCGGAGTGGCACAGGCAGCCTGGGAAGGAGGCTCCTGGGAGAAGGAGAAGGGGGAGGATCCAGCTTCCACCAAGGGAGGACTGTGCTCTGGACCTGGGCACCAGGATGCTCTCCAGGCATTTTCTGGATCTCAAGAGTCTGACTGCCCATATGGTTTATCCCCACAGAGCATATTTAACCTAGACAGAGGTATTGAGTAGACTTGCATTACACAGTGGATGGATTCAGGATATCATGATATATTGCTTTTCAGGAGGATCTCCCAGACATCAGGACAAGGAATCTATGAACACTAGAGTAGACTTACTGAGTCAGACCAAAGCTTTATCTCCTAGCGTATCCATCAGTGCCTATAAGCAAGTGCTTAAAACATTTTAAGCACAGGTCAAGCCTCGTATGTGATCCAGAGCCTGGTATACATAGAATCATAGGAGGCTTAAGGTTGGAAGGGACCTCAGAGGCCATCTAGTCCAACCCCCCTGCTCACGCAGGGTCACCTAGAGCACGTGGCACAGGGCTGTGTCCAAGTGGGTTTTAAAGATCTCCAAAGAAGGAGACTCCACAACCTCTCTGGACAAATTCCAGGCTTATAGCAATAAGCAATACACAGAGGAGGAAAAAAAAAAAAGAAAAAAAAAAGGAAAAAGAGAGAATATACATAATTAATGGAAAAGTAGGAGTAAGGTAAGAGGAATGCAATAGTACTTTGCATGATAAACAGTGCTTATGGTGCTTTTATCATCACCAAATGTGATCAAGCACCAGAATGAAACCACAGCGTAGTGTGGTTATCGGTTTATTGGTTTCTTTTCTGTCTTTTACGAGAGTTTCTCCCAGAAAGTGAAGGGTCAGAAAAAGCACAAAGCATTCCTTTGAAGTTTTACTACAGTCAAATGATTAACCCATGGCATCTTTTAGCTTCTTGGAGAGTTTGCACAGAGTACAGTAGAAGTCATGGTGCTGCTGAAATCTTTGATGTACAAACCCCTGCCCCCAAATCAGTAGGGTGGTTGCCTGTCCCAAAGTCTGTGGCTTGCTGCAGTGCAGTGTCCTCCTGTGAACACTATCCAGCAAAATCCTAATGCTACTGCAGTGAGCAATAAAAACTAAAAGAAAAGCTATAAAAACTAAAAGAGAAGACTACTGAACACAGAGGCATAATGGCACATCCTGCCTTGGTGCTGCCTGCTGACATAAAAACCTGCATAAGGCAAGTCCATTATTTGAGAAACGAGTTAGAATAATTGGGGTCCGAATCCTTTGGAAGCTGTAGAATTGAAGCTATATGTCATTTGTCATGTAGTTTTTATTTCTTACAATGCACAAAAGAGTTTTCAATTGTCACTTGGTTATCATGATTTGTCCTTTCAGTTACAAAGTATTCAGTGTCATTTATGTCTTTTCAAGTTCATTCTGCACTTCTGTAAATTATAATAATCTATTAGGTTTGGCAATGAGCTGGAATTTTACTAATGACTTCAAAAATGATCTGCCTGAGCTTCCAACCTCTTCATATCAGTGCCAAGTTTGGAAAATTAATTCTTCTTCTTTGCACCAGCTGTCTGTGCCAGAAGACAGTGGAAGAAATGATAGAGTGGGAAGAAGACAAAAGAGAAGTGGGGAAACTGTAATTGAGATTAATTTGATTATCAGTCTGACAAAGGAGTGCTTTTATGATACTAGATTACAGTATGCCAAGAATCACTAAAGAAAGATAATTCCAATGTACATGTCTTGGAATCAGACAGAAATCAGATATATCTACCACTGCTTATTGCCTCAGAAGTCCACCAGGAAATAGGGATTTAGGACCACATTTTCTGAAAGCATAATTTCTGTTGGATTGAATCTCAGCAGGATACTAGCAAAATTTCATTGCTAGTAAAAAGAAGATGGGAGATGCCTCCCAGAAGTGGGAAAGACCAGTGTAAACACATAGTGCCAGCTCTGAACTGACACAGTTCCTAACAGTGCCTCAGACTGGTCCTGCTGCAGCACTGCTCTCAAACGGAAGGCAAAGGTCCTTCCTCCTGACTGACCATAAAAGACGCAGTTGCAAGTTTTGCTTTACTTTTTCCCATTTAACTCTATGTTTTTGTAGGCAATCAAGAAAATTCATATAACCTCTCTCTAAGCATCATTTCTCAGTTCCAATTTTAATGTTTACGAGCACAAAATATGGATGATGAGAGCAGCATCTTTGCACTCTGTATATAAATGTGTAGTCAGTGTCCAGGCAATGCACCAAATCCTTTAGATGGAAGAATTTACCCATTTCACATCAGACCAGATATCATACCTTTACTAATTTGAAATGGCATTTTACAGAAAGACATGGTGATTTACAGACAGAACTGAAAAGAAAGAAGCTATTTCAAATCCTAGCTTTTCATCCTCCACACTTTTTTTTTCTTCTCTCCCGCCTCTCGAAGATATGCTTGATGAACAAGCTTCTGGGCTCCAGAAAGAAATTGTGTTCATGAACAGTACGAGGATGTTTATTTTATTTGCTCCTCTTATCCTGCCTGTTCACTGTGGAAAGCTTCCCAAAAAGCCATAATAATTCATGATGGTAAATTGTATAGTCATAATCTTTTTATTCTAGCCACATGACCAGTACAGAATTGATCAGTCTAATAGAAACGTTCATTGTTATTCCTGATTATGGTAATGCGACGGTCCTGGCCCTCATCGCTTTAGATTTGCTTGATCTTTTCAGAGGGCAGGCTGAACAAGTCCATGACCTCTTCAGGACATTTCACCCCAAGAACCTTTGGAGAATAAGCACAAGAGCAACACAGGCTAATCCCTGCAGATTGGCAATCTTTATTCCTTTCTGCATTAATTTTTAAAACTATCATAAATATTTTAATATTGGTTTGGCTGACTCATACTTTCTTCAGTATCTATTTTTATCAATTTTAATGAGAGGATTACTATTTTTAGGTTAGAAAATTCAAAGTTAACCTGATAAATGGCTCTGGAAAGTTCTGCTTTTCAGGTTCAAAATTGAAAAGAGAACATTTGGAGAAAAATTCAATGTAGCATCTCCCAGTGACTATATCCTCTGTAAAACAAAATTGGATACTGCAGATGGGTAAGGAGACAGAAGTAACACTGTTAATGGCCACAGATGACTGAAATGAGAAGCTGATTGTGAATACATGTTCCTGCAGCTGGTGTAACAATTTGGTTACGCTACTGTCTCTGGTAAGTGGAAGGAGAAATGTTGGTGTCTACAGCTGCTCTTAAGCTGGGCACACCACAAGTTTGCTATGTGATGCTTCCTGAAATGGGTCTGGTACTTTGTGAGCATTCCTGCCACTGTTTCAGAATTTACTTCCACTTCTACTCACGTGCATGGTTTGCTTCATGTTAGCCTTGTGATAGCAGCACCTGCTTCATTTGCAATAACAGCAGTATTTGCAGTTTCCGTATCACCTGCCTATAGCACTGGCAATTAATTTCTCTAGTTTCTTCACCAAGTCACTTTTTCAACAGCCTCCTGTGCTGCTCACTCTCTTAAACAGAGAAAAAGCCAGCCTGGGGACATGTCTCTTCTTTTTTTTTTTTTTTCTTTTTTTTTCCTGTGTGCTAAAGGAAGGAGTATAATCTTACCCGTTGCTTTTATTTTCCCAAGATGTTTGTTAAAAAAAATATTACTAAAGGCAAATAACATTGTACAGCTCAGACCTGCAATTCCATCTATCCTTTTTACTTATCTTCCTCTTAGATATTTGCTGTAACTACAATACTAACAGTTATTACTTGAAAAAAAGTTTTTAATCACCCTGTATTTGTTCAACTTGGTTCATAATTCCAAATAGCCTTGATTATAACACTGTGGCATAAAAATCTAATTCTTTACACCATATAGCAGCTCTTGAAATCTCCCTTAGGTAGAAACTTCATAAAACCTGCATCTTGACAGAAATCACTCTGGAATATAACAAATTCATGCCTGTAAAAAGTCTAAGAAAGGAGTAGGAAGCCATTCTTTGTGATGGCAGTCCCCTGGGGGTAAAATAAGCAGGATTAGATCTTGGAAGGAAGCTTTTTTTTCCCCAGCAGTGGTTCATTGGTGCTATAAAAATGTGAGATCTCATCCAATTCCTGTACCCTACATTAGTCAGTTAACTATTGTTCCCATTTATATTCTTGCTCTTTTTTTTCTGTCATCGTTTTCAGTGAACTGAATAGCAGAATGTTTATCATAATCTCGCTGAGGGAGAGAGACAAAAAGTATAGTTGCTGGAAAGTTCTGTCTTTAGAAGGAAAAAGGTAACTTTTAGCATGCTCTGAATTTGTAAATTCTCTCTTCCACAGGGCCCTGATAATTCTCTACTTGCCTTTGCTCGAAACTAACTGGATTTGCAGCATATATGGGCTTTCCTGGGCCTTTGGCCTGATCCAGTCTGCTTGCCCTTGCAACTATTGAAGATCATGAACAGAACCTGAAGACGAAATTTCAAAGGCATCTGGGATAAAAACTGATTTCAGACACTAAGTTGTATTGACATTGCATTCATATAATAAGTGGTGAGTGCTTAAATTTGTTGAATTTGTGTGTAAAATTTGGTGTTAAATTTGTCCCAGGCTGGTAGGAATGACCAGAACAAGTTTGTCTGGTGTTTTGGGGTGACCAGTATGCACATACTATGTGATCTTCAAATGAAAATGAATTTTCAACTCTAGTGAATCTCCACAAGTTTTTTCTCATTGGCAATGTGCAAACTGAAGAACTATCACTAGTCATAAAAAAAGATCTAAAAGAAATCTAAAAGACTTTAGCCACTTTCTGTTATTGTTTGCTATTTGATAAAGTAGCTGCTCAGCAGTTGAGATTCTTAAGGTTTAATCACCTCCATGAAACTTTGCTATCAATTCTACAGCTTTTATGCAAGACTGTAAATGTTAATTTGTTCTACCACAGGCAAGCCATTCCCGTGCTTCTGAATTCACTCTTTTCTCTACTTTAAACCATTTAATGATTTAAACTATTCCAGAATTTTACCTGTGACTGTTTGGAAGCAAAAAATAACTCTGAGGAAAATGGGAACCATATATAAAGTTTGGGTTTTATGCTTCAGTTACTAGTTCCTTTAACTCCTGTTTTTATTTTCATTGTGTTTTGAAGGCAGTGAAAAAGAAAATAACATCCTTAAACTTCATATTTATTCCCTCTCCCTGTCATATTTTGTTAAGTCAATTAACAACCTCATAAATTTATACTTTGCATATGTGAGAGAAAGGTTTGCATTTATTTTTTGTTCAGCAGCACAGGTTAATGAAACTGATTAGTTAGTTCTTTTTTGGCCTAGTTATGAGGATCTTTGCCAATTACCACACTCATCTGCTCTAGATTTACACTATTATAGATGGTTTGAATTAGTTTTCAAGTTTTGGACATCTTAAAGACAAAAATTAAAATAATTTCCCAAATATTATAAGAATTTTCCCTTGAGCCACTCCACTTTTGATTTCTTTCACAGAGAGCTATATGAGGAGGAAATCCCTTAGTTGAGTGGCCAACCTAACAGGAATAGCATAAAAGAAAATACAGAGCTAAGGAACATGAAAGGGGTCCCTGAAAGAGTGAAACTTAATTTTATCTGGAAAACTGGAATTGCTTGTGTGCTTTACAGAGTATCTGATTCTATGTTGACCAGCAGGGCTGCTGCATGAACCCCACTATGATTAGTCTCTATTTATTGTTGTTTCTTTTGCATTTTTGTTTCTTTTTTTTTTTTTTTTTAATCTGCTAGTATAAACATGTCTGTAAGGTGGAGATGGAAATATACATTTTGACTTTTAACAGTCTGGTCTATTAAAGCATGATCTCCCATTTAGCTGCCTTTGTATCAACCTTATGACTTTTCATTAAAAAAAAGGGGAAAGACTTACAGAAATTTTTTAAAAAGTTATCAATTCCATGCATCACAGGACAATTCAATATATTCTAAAGGACTTTAAACTATTGTGCTTCTAGGAACCAAGAAATCTATGCAGGAACACTAGCTAATAATTCTGTTCTTTTTTTCCATTTATTAATTTAAAGATGACAAGGAGAATTATATTCCTGTGATTGGAGAAGTAAATAAATAAAAGACATCTGAGAAATTAACAGCTTATGATAGACTTAGTATGATCCAGAGGCTTATTTGCTCTCATTCTTAAATTTCTTTATAAGAACTGATTATCAGCTGGTCATTTTTTTCTATTTGATTAATCCTCCAAGCTTTTATGAAAGATTCTTTCTAACAAACTGAAGTAAAGTCTGGTATTCAGTAACTCATTTCAGTTTTGAAGGAAAAAATCCTCAGCCAATTATTGCATCATTGTTTGAAACCTGAAGAATGGCAGAAGTTAGAAAAGGAATCCTAAAACTTGATATTTTGTCATTCATCACTTCCTTTACTGGTATTTTTTTTCTTAAGTTATATTGCAGGAGCAACAAAAATACAAATAATGTGCTATTTGTTTCTTAACATCACATCACCTTTTACTTTTCTCTAGTTTCTGAAAGAAATCAGAATTTGTCTCTTCTTCGCAAGCATGAGTTTTTGAACACTGCAGACAGAGGTGAAGTTATTGGTCTAAACTAGGGTTTAGAAAACCCCACCTTACAAATGATAATTGACTAGCTTCTTTTATGGAATGATAAAAGATTACTATTAGTTGACTTCTTCCAGGTGGCAAACACAGTTTTCCCTGTGCTAGTTGTACTTCTGTTTTTTCCCCACCTGTTTACAGTATCATAAGTCATCTTAATTTCTTGTCCAGAACTCAAGAAGTAAAAATATTTTACCTTAATGCTAGTAAGAAGTGCGACATATTTCTTTCTAAACAATGAATACATTTGGGACCTGTCAAAGCTATTCCTCATAGGTAATTAAGATGTGGAATACATTTGCTAACAGTATTTATTTTTGAAACCACTCCCTAAATGAACATGTAATTTGAGTTTGTCTTATTTGCATGTCTGAGTAGAAAATAGCGAAATCTGCATCTCTTTTTGTTGCTTTCAATAATTGCTAAGAGTACTCATTATTTAGGATAATGCAGCTAGAAAAAAACAGTAGCACTTGTTTCTTACCAAAATTATTTTATCCCCTAATAAACATCCTGGGAAAAGTGATCATTCACTTCCATGGGGGAGCTTATTGTCATTAAAATAAATTCCATTTTGAACTGTTTGCTTATGCATTTGTGTAAGATGCTTTGGGCTAATTCTCTTTGGCGCTAAAAGAACTTAGTGTTAATTTGCAGAATGTAAAATAGACTATTCAAAAGTTCAAATACATTAATAATTACAGCATCTAGCAAACAATGTATTAAATTCATTAGTATTGATATAATCACATTTACACTAAACCATCCTCTGTCATTTATATACTACACATCAATTATGACAAAAGGTCAGGAAAACTATGTTTTCTTTGTAGGAAGAAGAACAAATACGTATTGGAGTAAATGAACATAATTAAGAATAGATGGTTGATCCTCTAAAAGGCACTTCAACGGCAGAACAGCTTCTGAAGAGAAAATTTCAAGGTAATAGTTTATCATTCTTCATCTTCTTTCTGACTCCAAGTAAACAGATTTTTGTGAGCATTTTTACCCTAAATATTAATTCATAATAAATAGTTATGCACATGCCACATGCTGCATACCAGCTTCCTTCAGCTTCTGCTACCTTGCTATTAAGAAAAGTCACTAGTACAAATAACACAATTCTGGACAAATAGATGAGAAGTTCTAAAATGATACATTCTTCCAAGTTATATATACAATATATATGTTATATATATGAAGCTCCTAATTATGACAGAATACGTATAATACGTTATATATACATCACATAATACTGTTGTCTGCATGGCCTCAGCCTTGCCTGTTTCCATGGGACGTGGCAGGGGAATAAACTACCACGCAGCATCAGCAGCGAAGAGGCAGGATTCTTGCTTATTTTCAAGGAAGTCCACAGGAAGAATAAGGCAGTTGTGGCCAGATTCCATTTCTGACCTATCAGAATTCTGAATTTAGTTAACTTAGGAAAAGAGAAGATCGCCAGAAGATAAAATGGTCTGCAGTTTTTTAATATTGCTTCAAGTTTTTAATATTGCTTTAAAAGAGAAGAAAATAAAGTTGTTCTGAGCTAACTGAGGATAGGAAAAAAAAGATATATATTTAATATAAAAAACAGTAAGGCTGGGTTAAGCATGATCAAAATCTTTTTAATTGTAAAAGCAAATGAGTACCAGAATGAGTGGCCTAGAATTGTTAGGAATCTCTCATATTTGGAGACTTTTAACTATAGATTAGGCTGGCACTTCAAGGAATTCATTTGTTATCTCTTTCAGAATTTTGCCTCGTACCATGAGTTGACTAATGACCTATCAACATCCCTTTCAGCCCTACAGCCTCTGATTTCCTAGTGATACATCTAGAAGGAACTCACAGAGGGAACACCTTAGAGAAGTACTTCCTCAGAAAAACACTTGTTTTTACACTTTTTTTAATGGCTGGCTTAGACAGCAAAACCCTTGGACATTTTGTTCTGAGGATTCTGTTTGTATTAGCTACATTTTTCAGAGTACTCTGTGCCATATCTTCCTTCTCAAGCATTTGTTTGGTCAATAGAGACTGCATCTTAAAATTAGCTTTTACAAACTTCTTGGTCTAATTAGATCGCAATAATATTCTCTCAAGGAGAAGCTGAGAAGTTGAATAAGCTACAGAGAAAGAGCTTCTACAGTGAATTGCCTTATTTTCTATCAGCTGTATTGAATTTATTAGTTACATGCTGGGTTTCATTATATTAATGCTGAAGTGATTCTTCATGAGTACTTGGAATAGACTTTCTTTTTCCTATTAGTCTTGATCTTTAGATGATGGGGAAGGAGAGAGCGAGGGAAGGAAGGAAGAAAGGGGAAAGACTAGAGTGGGATGTAATAATGTAATACATTCTCAAGGTTCTTAGAAGTGATCTCTGTCCTCAGAATTTATGTTCTTGCCAATTATAAACTCTTCCATATTCTGACAATAGATGGTTCAAATTATATCATTCCAAATAGAAGGGTCCCATTTTTCCTTTCCATCTTTCAAGATGTACTGCTTCCTCCAAACAGGAGTCTTTTGGTTTGTTTGGTTTTTATTTTCTTTTAAGCACTCCTCAGCATAAGTCTCAGTTGAACTGTAAAAGGCACATGTTATCCCAACATTATAGGCTGAAAAATCATATTTAGACTAGAAAACAGTAGATCAGCTTCAGAGAGGAAAAATAAAAGGTCTTCCATTACATCACAGAACTTTTATGAGATCCCAGCTGCATAATTCTAGCTTCCCAGTAAGATTATACAACTTTAGGGAAGTAAATTCTGTTTTGTAGCTAACAGTCTGTGCATCATGTATGAGATTTGATTGCAAGCAACCATGATATAATTTAGATTAAACAGAAAGTGTTCCCATTAGCTAAAGTAATTCACTTCTAAATGGAGAGCAAAAGGAACCAACGTTATTGCATATCATTAGCAATCCCAGAAACAAAACCATAAACTGCTTTTTCAAGAAAAAAAAACTCTTCAAATGTGATGGTTCCATTTAAAAAATGCAAATAGGATCTGTAGAACTTATGCTGAATGTGATATTAAGCATAAAATATCATGGTATTATTGTTGAAACAAGAAGCTTATATGGCCCCACTGGTAGTTTAACTTCATATCTCCCAAAGAATGTCCAGGGCTAACTCATGAAAGGAATGGCTCTGCCAGAAATTCTTATACTTTCTTGAAGCCTCACGATAGGCTTGTGGGTGACAGAGGTAAATGTTGGTGCTTAGATAGCTGCAAGTGATCAGCATCTCTGACCTGATGCAGCCTGAGAAACCTGCAGTAGCTTCTTCTGGCCCAAACAAGCAGTGGATTTCTGCAAACTGAGCTGATGCTTCCAGTGATACTTAAGAGAAATCTGCACACGCCAATGGTTTGTAAAATGCTTATACATTGTGCCTGGCTATAAAATTACGTTATTACAAAATAATTCCATACTACTGCTGGTTATATACTGTGTTAATATGCATCTGTGTTGGTTCATGACAAACTGAAACTGATTATATCCTGATTAAATACTTCTAACCTATAAGTGTTTGGACTATGTAGCCTTAAAAATAGACTGTTTTTTGGATAAAGGTGTATTAGCTGTGTTATAAAAAGTTACTCTGCATGGGGATGCATTTATATTGTAAAGAAGCTCTGCAGTTGTTCGTAGACTAATTTAGCTGGCAGCACATTTTACCCTTAATAAATGAACTGAATAACAATGCAACATTGCAGTGCAAAAACCAAGTACAACAGGTCCACTTGAACCCTGCTTCTAAACACCATGCAGCCCAGACTGCAAATCTAGATTTGCAAATAGCCCTTGAGCTAATCTCAGCAGACAGAGCAGCCTTACACAAAATGGTTAATAACTCTGATGTTTATTCGTGGGAATGTTTTTCATCTCTTGTTTCTGCTGCAGCGTCTTACCACCTACAGGTGCACATTTCTGGAGAACAGAAAACAACAGTAAGGACAGGCCATGCAGCAATCTTTCTTTCTTTTTTTTTCCAGAAAAAATGACTATTTAGCAAACACATTGATTAACTGCTGAGGAGTCAAACTGCTGCTTATTATTCATTTGTATTAAATCAGTTCCACTGCAATGCATTCTGGATCATTAAAGTATATAGATTTCAGTAAGATGTATTCAGTAAATCAGGCTCTGGGGGAAGGAGAGATTATCTTCTTTTTGCATCCACTGCACCTAGGGCTGATCAAAAACTTGTTCAATTATTAACAGAAATGAGAACTGGCTCAAGTCCTCTGTCAGGTCTGCTAGAAACAACTTTATTCAAACATCACCCAAGCTCTATATTAGTTCCTATTTTGAGGAGTCTGAGTAAGGTTACATAATCCAGGAGAGGTGAGGAGCTTTTGAAAAGGTGAATTTTTATAACAATAAAGCTATGTTTTACTATAAAGTCTTAAAAGAAAGAAGGAAGAATATATGCAAATATGAGTATCCCACCCCATTATTTGAGGAGCTTGTTAGCTGGTTGAGATTTTAAGATTTTTGGCATGTTTTGATGCAGCTGCTAATTAAGAAAACTGTTTTTGGTAAGCAGTTGGTTTGAATCAATGATCACAAGCTTAAAGAAAAGAAAAAAGTAAATGTTAAAAGCTGGTTGGGCCAGGAGGAATTGCAAAATTCCTTCCCAAAAGAGAAGATTAAGAGGTGTCTGAGTAGAAGTACTCAAATGGTCAGATAAAATCTGAGCAACACTCACACCACTAACTAATAAATATGTATTTAACAAGTATATTCCATTAGTATTTTGGGTACACAACATCTAAAATTAGACATCTCCCTAGACAAATAATTTTCCACATGCATTAAAATTATCAGTGCAAATGCTTTGATTCTGTCTTTTTGCTTCATGTTGATTAGACTACTAAGGTAGGCTATGGCTTTTTATTAAATTTAGAAAATGTCAGTCACAGAAAAGGTGTTTTATCAGTTTCCTGTATAAAAACAACATAAATGAGAACATTAGCTTTAAAAGAAAAATAGGTGACAAGGAACTGTTCATCATTTGATATCATCTGCAGTTTAGAACTGGAATATATGTATTTGAGATAATAGGAGCATTTTTTATTGTCTACACTGTAAACCATGACCTTTTAAATACAACCACAGCAAATTTTGAGTCCTCAGAAAAGGAGATTTAGCCCAGTTCCAGCAGGACTGGATTTGGTGGTATGTATGTTGCTATGAATATAGCTTACCTTGAACATGAGTTCATATATATGGTTATACAGTAGAGTATAGTTACATTACAACAGTTAGTTGTAATGTTAATATCACTGCTTGAAAGGAAGACATTTTTATCTTAGTACCCTCTCGGTTCTAATCAAGGCCATTTCCCATAGTTTCTGGTAACGTTTCACACAAATGCAGTAGACATATTCTAATGTGCTGAGGAATAAACTGCTAATGGCTGGCAACCATTCATGTCATCATTGTCTCTGACTATATCAGCAAGTAGCATGGCACAAAAGGAGAAGATCTGTAAAGAAAAATAATTATTAAGGAGGACTGAATATCTGCTACACATGCCCTGTTGTAATAGGCTTGCAGCTTGAGATGTGCTTTAATCTTGTCCCAGAGACTGAATGTGGATTAAATGGAGTTGCATCAGGTGTGTGTGGTGAACACATTTTTCAACTTAGCTTCATCCAAATCAAATGTAGTTCATGTGCTCCAAGACTCTAGTATAAAGCAAGCCAGATCTCAGAAATGGCACAATCAGGTGCATTTCAAAACTGCACCCTAGATCCTCACTAAAAAACTAGTATGCACATAAAGCTATTTTAGTTTATCAAAGAGGATTCAGCTTCAGTTGTTCCATAACACAATGTCCAGACTATTTATCCAGACAAAGACCCTCCCTTTAGTTATTTTACTAATAGCAATAAACTGGATCACAGATGAGCTTTGTTGGAATTATAATCTAGGGGCTATAATCATGACAGGTTAAATGCTGTTCAGCCTTAATTTGCTGCAAGAAATTCAGCTTAGCCCTGAAGCAACTTAAAGTAGTAGCACCTGATCTCTCTCTCTCTCAGTAATTAAAAACCTGTGGTAAGCAAAGCCTCTCTCATCTACCAAGCTGCATCATAGTCCTTCAAATCATATCTCGGGGAGCAATACAGGAGGAAAATCTAGTCCCCAAAGACCTTGGGCAACCTGATCTAAGTTGGCCCTACTCCTAGGAGGTGGGTGGACCAGAAGACCTCCAAAGGTATTTCTGATCTGAATTATTTTATGGTTCTTAGTCCTAGTTGATTTGGAAATAATTGGATGTTTCTGTCAACAAGAGTTTTCAACATACAGGATCTTTCAGCTAATGCTAATTAATCTAACAGTGCTTTTAAGGGTGGGTTTTATCTCCTTGGAGGATTGCTGGCAAACAAAGGACTGTTAATAATTAGACCTGCAGTTCTCTCATACTTGGACAATTTAAAAAAGGGCTAAATGAATGGCTAAAAATTATTATATTTAATTTCCTGCATCATTACTTGCTTTCAAGCCTCATGGGGAAAAAATGTAAAATAAAGCAAATCTAAATTTTATATACCAAGGTACCAAGGGTTTCTCTCTTTAGTGCATGGCCTTCTCCCAAAAAAAAAAAAAAGCCTTACAACTTGTTATTTATATCATGTTTTTTAACACTCTAATTTTTTCCTTTTATGGATAGGGTGTATGACTTTACTTTTCTGTAGACTGTGTCATGTCTACAAGTTAAGACAAGATCTGAACCCACACTCTTAAGTCCTCATCTCTCAAGGAAGTTTAGACCACCTTTTTCAATGAGCATTTGTCATGCAAATAAAATTAAAAAGTATAAATGATAATGGCTGCTGGGGAAAGTAGAACTTTCTCCTAACAAGCATGTAGAGCAATAGAAAAGGCAGGCATTCATTCAGTCACTTCCAAACCCAAACATTTTGTCTAGATTTGTCATAGATGAGTAGGTAATACAGCACCTGGTGTTGATGCTTTACTAATCATATTTCAATTGTGAAAAAATGTATATAATTACCCAGAATGTGTTCATTATAATTGCAGTGCTAGCTTTATAGTCCCAATGTTTGATCCAGAAAAGCTAAATGTAGTGATGAATTTTCTCAGCTTTCCACGTTTCTGTAACATCTCATCTGAGGTGCTTACAGGTATAATAAGCAAACAAGCAACTGGAAGGGTGTGAAACCTCCACCCTATCATCTGTGGAGAGCACTCTAGGCTTCTGATTGCGATTGGCAAGCCTTATTTTGATTTAGTTGATTTCCATCTCTAATAGGATACTTGTACCGTTCTTTCATTGTTATTTCCATTCTTCTTACCTTCTTTTGACTCACTTGGTAAGTTCTGCCCTTGAAAACTGATGGCAGACATTCATTCACTTGAAAACCAATCTGTTTTAAGGGTGGACAGTTTCTGTCAGAGTCTCAGGTTTGGTTTGAAAACTTACTTTTATAGTACTATTAGTCATGATTAATGACTTAACATCTTTATTTCTCTATTTATCCAAGTTTGGCTAAACACAAGGTTTAGTGTTTTCTTGCTGTACGACGGCCTCATTAATATACCTTGACATTTTATGGTATTATTTTGTGTATCCTGATTGAGAGGTATATTTCTGAGCCACTGAAAAATGAGCTGCTGAACAGTATTTCCCAAATGGCCGAGTAGTGGCTGGAGAGGCTGATAGGATCTGTGCATTGTAGGTAAAACCAAGCTAGTTGACTGACTGGCATTTCTTAGGAGCATTTAGGGTGTAGGAATTTTTAGAGATTCAGATATGCATTTAAAATAGTTTCAAGTGCAGCTTCCAATTTGGATCAAACCCAGTAATGCAATGTCATCTGCTATGCATAAGCACAAATAACTGTGTTATTTGCATGTTGGCTTTATTCTCCGAGACATGTAAATAGATACTTAATTGATGTCAGGTGCTCCTGTAGGCTGCAGAAGGCACAATACTTCTATTTGAGTTGTGAAGGAATAAAATGGATGACTGGATGAAATACATTCCTAATGGTTATTAAATGAAGGATAACTGATCTGTTTCATCTAATTATTTGCTGTTAATGCCCCTCTCTGAGTATATGCTAAACAAGCTTTTGTAATAAACTCAGGAGTAAGGAATAAAAAAAAGTTTAATATGACATTACATGCAAAGTTTTGTTTTAAGAAACAAGGTATATAAAAAAATCTAAGTTTATTTTTATGCAGCTAATGACAATGTGACTGTATTTTGCTGATCTAGAGCTCTATGTACCTTTGTAGCTCTGTGAAATTATTCAAAGTAATTATACATATTTTAATGAGTTTCTTCACCTATTCTGTATATAGTGATTCAACTCCTGCAGCTCCCAAATGTGTCAGTAGCAGTAAAAGTAACATCCACTTGGATGAAAGGAGAAGTTTTAAAAGTAATATACCGGTTTTATTAGAACAGAATTTTGTTAGGGCTAGCAATAGAGATCTGTTCAAACAGTGTATCTGACAGTATTTTTCTTTATATGAAAGCATCCACGGCAAATACACTAAACTGTCCAGATTTATGCCATGCTTTGCACAGATAGGAATAGGGAACTTTTCCTTCCTTTAAACTCCTTTAAGCTGCAGCACTTGCTGCACAAAGCTGCCTCCTCGGCTGCCCTCTGCACTGTGCCATCCAGACCAAGGGTTCCTCTGGAATCGCAGCCTGGTGCAATTTGCTGCTTTCAGTTTCCCCCAGCTCAGGAAAGAATATTCTCTGCTGTCACTGACGTGTCTCTGGTTGGTTCTCTGCACCCTGAGCCTTGAAGAAGTGCAATGTTTCATGTGAGAATTTGCAAATCTCTTTAAAAACTTGAAAAATGTGGACTATTATCTAAAAAGTTATGAATCCAAATGGTCTCCCCTTTTATCTTGAGTTCTTGGAGAATAATGCAAGTATCTTTTTCTGTTGTGCATGTGTAAGATTTAGGCGGCATACTTCTTTTGGATTTGCTGCTTATTCCTCTCCACAAGTCATAATCCTCTGAAGTCATCTCCACTGCTAGTTGTGATGTGATTCCAGCTGCTTATTCCTCACTCTGTGAACACTTAGAAACTGAAGTCATCTTTGCATGAAAAGCTCTCATTCATGAAAAGCTATCATTTATTTTCCAGCCTCTTTTTTTTTTTTCTCTCCCTCTTTACTCTTTCTCAATAAATAAATAAAAAAAGCACAGAGGGAGGGAGACAAAATGCTTCCTTGTCTGAAGGCTCTTTCTAATTTTTATCAACTAACTGCCTTACATGTGCAGAGCCAGGAGGTAGAATAGGATGAAATATAAAAGGCGCAGTGCAGAACTTGGAGGTATCAGCGAATTGCTGTAAGTTTCAGACTCAGAGCTGGATTCACCTCTTGCCAGTGATGAGATTGGCAAAGGGACTAAGGAATTGGGCACGCTGGCTGTTTCTGGCTGTCAGCAGCCTATTTCAGCAGTCGGAAATGCACAACAAGCATGAAAAACAACCCAAGAGGCCTGAGCCCAGGACCGAGCCTGGCGGGCCTGCCACGCAGCAACGCGGCAGCGCGCTGGTCCCGTCGGCCATTCGGGGCCCACGCGGATTTAGTGGAATGCTTAGGAGAAGGCTCAAGTCAAGAGACCCACTTGTCTTTACATGCGCTTTGAGCTATAATCCTATTCCTACTGCAATTTAAGTAGGTAAACTTGTTCAATGGATTAAGGCAAAACAAAAGCTTGCAACAGATAAATGTAACATTACAGCATAAAGAAGTTATAGTGATTATATTCTGCACTTGAGCAGTCCCTATCATAAACACTAACCCTTGGTCCTGAGTATCTGAGCAATATTCTAGACATTTAATTGTAGTTCAGTTCGTAAGGCCAGTAACTTCTGGAATTTCATGCTTATTGAAAAAAGTAACTTGCTTCACCTGAGAGCTGTCTAAAAACAGAAAGTTGTCAACTCCTAAATATTGTTAGGAAGAGCTTGACACCATTTGCAAATGTTGATAAGCCACTGTATATTATACATCTGGAACAAGATCCAGAAACACATTTGCATTTTTAAAGTCCCTAAAGATTCAAGCTTTTTCCAACAATAAGGTTCTTGGGATTGCTGAAAAGGAAAACAAGTTATGAATACTAGAGAGAAAAAAATATTATTAATAATAGAAAAACATGAGAATGCAGATAAAACTCCCACAAATCTTTATTTTCTTCTCTCTGGCCTGTGGGAAAGTGCCAGGCCCTCCAGTACTATCCCTAGCCTCTCTAAACTCAGGCAAGATGCTTATTTAAAATTCCAGCATGCCTTGTTTCTTCTTGTTTATTTTTCCCCCTCATTTTGCAGCTAGGCTTTGGCAGATGGAAATGATTCAACAAAAAGCCAGGTGCACACACTGGCGGCTGCCCTGCTAACGGGAGTCAGTCAGATGTTCCTTCCACCTGGGAATTGGCTGCCCAGGCTCCACCAGTTCCCATGAATGTAATTATTATGCTCTATTTCAAAAAGCGGTAACAAGTTAAGTTGGTCCTGTTGAAAAAGTCTGGTACTATCACCATTTCTTCCATTTTTCAGAGCCTTGTTACAAATGAAGCAATTTCTCTGACTACTGGTTTGTTTTTGACTTTGAGAGCGTATTGTGTGTGTGTGTGTGTGTGTGTGTGTGTGTGTGTGTGTGTGTGTGTGTGTGTGTGTGTGTGTGTGTATTTACATCAAAGTAATTTAAATTAGCATCTCTTCTGCACCCTCTAAATAGTAGAAAGATATTTATACTTGCATCTAACTGAGTTCCCAAGCAGCAAAATCCCCAAGCTTTTTCCGCACGGTGGCAATTCCTGTGGGGCCCATGTGTGCAAGTGTGGCTCCACATGGACTCCTCTGCACCACGGAGTCCCTGAGGCCTCTGTGACTGGACTCAGAGACGCTCCTTTCCTTTCTGAGGAGGGAACAGATTTTCTCAAAAGGACAAATCAAAGCAAGATCTATTCCTTTCCTTGAGCTTTCTAACTTGACATGAAGAGGCCCATTAAACAGCATGAAAAGTTCAAAATGAAATAAATTGCTATACTAAAATTAAAAAAGAAAAATCAGAGAAATGCAAGACAGTTTCCATGTTAATGGAGTGAAGGACAAAATTTCACACAGGCTAACAAGGCAAACAGCACAGCAGGCCTCGTCGCTGATCAAAAGCCCTTGTGCGGGAGCAGCCGCCTCCACACAAATGTTCCCCAAGACAGGTGCTGCAGACTGGCAGCAGCAGCAAAGGGCAGCGGCAGTGGCAGGAATGCAGGGCGAGCCGCTGCTGAGGCACTCGGCCAAGCGCCAGGCCGGGCTCTCCCGCTGGCTGCGAGGCCGGGGCGCCGCAGAGCTGCGCTCGCGTGGGCGCACGGCCGGGAGGCCATCGCCGACCCTGTGCACCTCGCTGAGAGCCTGCTGGGCTGTGTAGGGCGGCCCTTAAACCCTGTTCAAATTGATGCATGTTACTTAGGAAAATGGCCAACCGTGGTTTTTAAACCTGCCAGTTGTAATAGTAACCACAGTGTTTAGTGAGTTCCAATTGAATGGCACAGGTGTTATGCACCTCATCTAATCTATGGTAGTCTAATTTTGTATAATTTTTTTTCTCTTAACTTGGTTTATATTTTTGTCTAATAGAGTCTAGATTAATTCCTATATTTTTCTCCTGTCTTTTAAGCCAGGTTAATATTTTTAAACTGACCAAACCAGTCTTAAACCTTCCCTATTTAAATAAATGCATTCATAGTCTCAGCCTTTGATGGAAAGTCATAGCTTCCAAACCTTTAATAATTCCTATGAAGATACTTTAAAGCCTCTCTGTGCATAAATATCTGTCTCTGTTCTGGAAGTTAACTCTGCATTCTATCAACACTTTGTTTTAGACTTGCTGAAAAGTCATTGATAAACATCTTCCAATATATAAGGTTAAGATGGGATTCCTGTGTGATCACGGTATCAACTTTTCTTTTTCTGTTTTGTTTTGTGTGTGCTTTTTTTACAATTGCATTTTCATTCTATTAGCCTATTTGCCATACATTTTGAAAATTATGAGTTATGACAAAGTTATGAGTTTGAAAAATATATTATTTTTGTGTAGTATTGTTTTATATTCAAATATTGTTGAAAATTCAGGGCATACAGTTCAGAACCCCATTTTCATCACGTGTTGATTATATGGGAAGAAAAGCATAGAGAAAAGTTAAGAGTGATTTTGTTTTGGTTTTTTACCACTTTGATATTTATGGGTGTAGAGGGCTGTTCTGAGATGACTGAAATAGTAATACATATGAGGATGAAAAGATAGTAACTCCAGATATAATAGGTATAGGCACAAGAAAATATAAAAATGTATATCTTTCAAAAATTTATATTTTGTACTCTGTGCTTTATGCATGGAGCTGCTATTTGGTCATGAGTCAGTGAAACTGCTGTAATTAAATTTTAGGTTTATGAGTATTCAAAGATATATTTAAAAAGAAAAAAGACATAAGATCATACCTGATACCTCTTCACAACTGTGCAAAGAAGTGTGCACAACACTAATAGGAAATACTCAGTGACCTGAAAGCAAACAGGATTGTTTGATTCTTGTGCTTGATGAGGAGTAGCAGTCCAAGGGTTTTTCCCCTGTTCTGACATACGAATAACTTAACTCTTTATGCCTCATTTTTGTCATGCTTTTAAATAAGGATAATTAAATTCAATTTTATTTCAGAAATATGACAATGCAACATTCAGAATTTGCTTCTAAGCTCATTGCTGTCCAGAGCTAATTTCCATGTATGTGCAGAAATATTGTGTCCATCTGGTCAGCTGGGGATGTTCATAGCAAAACAAGATGTTTAATTTTTCTTGATTGAAGAGAGAGAAAAAAAAAAAAAGTAAAACCATATCTGTGAACAACTTGGCCCTAAATGACTCATCTTTGCGGTGGGAAACAGGAGTAATAGGAGAACTGAGAAACTAGGCATAGAGCTTTTGTGATATTTACTGGTCCAGACACATCTATAATCTGACGAAGATTTGTGCTAATATATTAGTTGTTCATATGTATTCATCCAGTAATTTACATGAACAAATGTCAGGCTGTGGGATATTTGTGACCTGGTCACGCTGTTTGCTCCACGACTGGTTCATTTGCCTACCTGCCTGGATGACTGAAATACTTCAAACGTGTGAAAATGCAGTCAAAAAGAAAAAGCAGCAAATAGTTCCCAACTCAGTATAAATCCACAGATAAAACAATCACTATATTAAAATGCATTAAACCTTTGGAAACTTCTGACATTTCTGTGAGTACTTGATGCCCCTCATCTTCCTCTCTTCCTGCACTGAAAAATACAGTGCAGTTGCACTGAGCTCAGTTTGTTTATTTTATTTAAGTAACTGTTATATGGATCTCTGTCAAATGATCAAGTAATAGAAAACTGAAATCACGTGTGAAAAGTAATGGGAAATTTCCCATTCACTGCAATGGGAACTAGGGCTCATTTTGTGGGATACTTTGTCAAAAAGGGCTGCTCCCCAGGGCCCCGTCCAAGGGGTATAGAGCAAAATAAAATCACTAGTCTGTTTAGTTTACTGTATCACATCTATATTGGTGATGTTTATGTGCTGAAGGTATTTTCTCATAAGAAAGTTTTATGTAGAAAAAGTATCATTTGGAAAGTGGAGTAACTCCAGATTTTTCATTAGAATATCATGAGAGCTGTTTTGCATTGCATATTGTGTATACCTACCTCTCCTTTCAAGAAGTGTGTTTACAAAAGAAATCCATGCTTAAAATCACTCGAATTTCTGGTAAGTTTTTTCTTTGATATATAGTAAAGCTACCTTACAAATTACCATAATCTATTCTGCTTAGCTCAACTAATATAGTGTTTCGTATGAACAAAAAAAAAAATCAGAAGGAAAAATAAGATTGGCAACATTTCATAATATCTATTAGCTATTAAGCCAGATGATGAACTTCTGTTGATGGTAGAAACACGAGTAAAACATGTTTTTAGCTCTCAAAACCTCTTTTAAAAATATTTTAAAGTCTACAAGCTGCCAGGAATCTCTTGTTGCTTTGCTTACTAAGGTCTATCTGAGCAATTTGACCCTTAATTCTCAGGAAATCAGAAGATAATTTTTCCTCAATCTATTTGCTGCATGCATGTGTGCCTCAGTCTCCTCCTACTTCAGAGAGGTAGCTGCCAGCATGGGGTAGGGGACATGACTGTCATTCTATGATTCTGTGACTCTTTCCCAGATAATCACTCGTGCCACAAGGAAAAGCCATTCATAGTTTGCAGGGTGTCGTAGCAGTTGGTTTTATCAGCTTTTTACGCCTAAGGAAGAAGTGAATCATTAGGACAAAGAACAGATGGAAATAAATGATCAGGAAGTTTACAAAATCTACTAGATAAAATGTCCCTAGGTCCTTCACATTTGCCTGTGTCTCTGTCCATATCCATAGTTTCAAGTATTAAGTCCTGAACAAAGCCAGCTTCTTGCATTCCATATAGATATATGAGAAAGCTGCCGGACTGATCGCTCATTTGGTCTCAATTAGGCATTGAGATAATCAGATGCAACAACCAAAGAAATCTGCAAAAAGATATGCATATGGATAAAATTGGATTTTGGGATCTTTGTACACAACTAGAACTCCAAGAAGAGCAGCAAGAGATCGGTCAGTAGATGATGACAATCCCTGGAAACAATTATGAGCAAATATGTTTATTTTTGACTCTTAGCTCTCTCCTACCAGAATTCTCAACAGACAGAGCATGACTTCTTTCCATTTATAATCTGTTCAGAAGTTAATTTATAGAGATAATTCTTGTACCGCACTTCATATGTAGGAAAATCAGTCAAATTTTCTGGCATGTGATATTTAAGCAGTGATTGCTGCGCTTGTACCAGGAGGTCCCAACATATGTTTTCCTTTGCAGTCTGGATGTGTATAACTGCTTGTTCTAGGTTTCCAGATACAATTGTATACTAAATTTCCCTTATATCCTTTTATAGGGTTTTTGTGAAAGTGTTTCAACATCTATAGCAAATAGAGCAAATATTTATTAGTATGCTCATTGATAAAGTGTATAAAACTGGAAACGCAGAGTCTACTCATTAATTTTTATAGATATTCATGACAATTAAGTCAGTTGTAGTAGTATAGTATTTATTGTAGTAGTGATTTATGTAGTATTTATTCAGCTTTGGTAAGCATGTGTTTTGCCTGTGTAATGACTGAATTTTAGCTCAATTACCTGAACACAAATCAGTTATGTTGGTTTTCCATAATGCAAAATTTAAGTTCTTCCTACTCTGACCAAAAATTGCTTTGATTTCCTCTATTTTACTAATGGCAATATATAACCAAGCACCATACATATGTCCTTATGTTTTCTATACTGTTTGCAGCACCAAGTGACTATTTTGACATTTCTCACTTCCCACTTTCTGTCAGTGACCGAGACCTGTCTACTTCCAGAGTGAACAGTGCATTACAAGTGAGAGAAGCGAGAGTTATTGATATTTGTGCATGGACCATTTGACGGTGTGTTGGGATTAGCTATAACATCCAGGGAAAGCAAAATTGAATCCAGCCTCTGATGGTATTTATTTGATATGAGGCATGAAAGACTGTTCTGAAAGAATAAAGGGCAGCAGAATGAAATGACCATAACTTCAGCTGATGATTACTGCAATAATAAGATTCCCGGATGCCCCAGAACATCATGTAAACATTTAGGATATTTTTGTTTATTTGTTTGTGTTAATACTCCATGCATGTGTGTCCAACATTCACTAAACAAACAGCATCTGAGCAGCTGGAGCTTTGGGTGGTAACCTCTGAAAGGGCAGGCATCAGCTGGAGTTTGCCCTTTAATGGGCAAGAGACTCTGAATGATGGAAATTGGAGCAAAGTTGTCCAAATCTCATTCTGATAACCAGCTACCCTTGAGGGGTGCCTAGGGATAACAAGCTACCAGTAGGCCAGTGAAATGTCAGAAATGTTGGTAAGATACAATTACTTCTATACTTTACCATTGTTACTCCAATTACAGAAACTATTATTTGCAAAAATATACGTAGTTTGTTATTGCTACTTACACCTGAGCACTTGACATACTTAGAGCATTAAGTTAATGGTTATTTGTCATAAACCACAACTCACCAGTGCAGCATTTTATAGCCGTCAAGAATATATTTCACTTAACAATCACACAACAAAAGCTAAAAAAAAAATAAAAAAATTCTGAATTCCATGAATTCCATTCTATTGATGTTCTTAAAAGAGAAACCAAAAGATCAGAGAAACAGACTTCTCGATCATTATTGGTAGTATATACCTCATAATGTATATTTTGCTTGATTCTGACTTGGTTTGCAGATTGTGATCAGTTAATTTTGTAACTTTACTCTGAGGATAAGACTAAGCTAATGGGCTATTGATTGCATTATATGTAGCATTTAGAATAAGTTGTAACATGGAATTTGGCATCTTGTGTTGTAGTGCATCACTGGGATTTATTTATAAAGCGTGGTGTCCTTGAAGATGGTGTTCATCCTGAACCTCTGTAACTTTATTTTTCCCTGCTGAAAGTTTTAAGTATGATACTCAAAATGGAAAAGAAGCAGTCTTACCTGTCTGGTATGTTTTTCTAGATTTTTGTCTACTAAGGCTGGAGCCATTTATAGTGACATACACACTGCCCTCATGCTTGAAGTTAGTCATCCAGAGAGGCGGAGCCAAATACTGCTTCCAGTAATGGCAATATAAACCAAGGTATGTTGTCTGGGTCCGTTCTTTCCAAAATGTGCCACAACTTTCAGTGGTGTTATTCTAGATATACTCCGATAAAGCTTTGAAGAGAATTTGTCTTTTATAGCTTAAATATTGCAAGCCAGACTTGTGCAATATACAGAGTGTTTCATAGGCCTCTGCTGATCCAAAGTGGTCAGTTTGTTTGGCACATGCATGGAGGCTTTGATTAGATCTTGCTGTTTTTACAGGGATGCTGGTCCTTTATTTATCAGAGTTAAACTTTTTTCTCTGTGTTAGTTCTTCTCCAGTAAGATTTCAATGCTCATTGTTACAAATAAAACCATTTATGTTTTCTAAATGTTCATAGCTTTCCCATGGTTAAAACTGAGCAGCAATAACACCTAGCTAGAGAGTGTATTTCATTCAAATGTAGAGTTACTTGGAACACAGTTGATTATCTTGGTTTTCACATCAATTTTACTGCTGTTTAGGAACTTGCCCTTATTTCTGGTTTGAATTACTTTCCAAAATGAAAGAGCAGGGAGCACTGTGCATGAACTGTTAGCTGACAAGTGAGAGCACCGAACAGCAGAAGCAGGTTTGTGTTTGTGATGCACCTCAAGAGGAAAGAAGGTGACTATTTGGATTAAGATGACTGTGCTATGGAGCTTGCTTGTGTTAATGTTGATGATGATCATGACTGAAATGAAAATAATGGGTCACACTTTGCCCACATTCAGCTTTTAACCTCTGTCATATTGCATAGCTTCTAATTGTAACTTGGATTCAGGGTCTAGGAAACAAGCAGACAGTTCCTAGGTGTTACCCACATGAAATAAATCAGTCTTGTCTCTCCTCACCCTGCACGTCCTACACCAAAGGCCTCGGTGCTGGCAGTGGGCCAGGGAGCCACCGACTGCGCTCCTCTCGCATCAACCCTTCCTGCCTTGCACATGCTAACTTTAATCCATGACGTGTCCATAATTGCATCTCTGTACATCTCAGCTTCTTGAAAAGTTAATGGGAACATCCAACTCCTCCTTCCTTACCCCTTAGTCTGGGTGGTTATTTGCAGTAGTTGGTATGAGGAAAATTATGATATTCTTCCTATCTTGTGCTGTTTTGTCTAGTATGCCTGATGAATGGTATGAATAAACAGTTCTACATACTTGACACTTTCCTACGCCCTGTGTTTGGGCAGAAGTGTGAATCAACCTGTAAAATATGCTTATCCCTTGAAAAAGGACCTGTGCAGGACATGTTTTATAAGCCATATGGCCAAGCATTGCGCTTGATCTATTTCCTAACACTATCCTGAGACACCAGTGACAACATTCATGTGCTAAACTCTTGTATTTCACCAACTTTAGTATAAGAAATAATGTTTTCATGAGATATTTTAAATTGCATTAATAAAAATAAGCCTAAAGAGGTAGATTTAAACTATTTCTTGCAGTGTTGCAAGTCTGAACATGACTTTAGGCTTCACAAGGTAAACTGAAAATCTAAATGTGAAAATTACAGTGATAAAGAAAAATATTAAACAACTGTAGCTAATAATTATTGCTTTATGAATTTTTTTATTTTCACCTGATGGAAATTACTTATTAGTACATTAACATTTGCTACTTCATCTGTAGGTTATCTAAGCTTGTCATAAACTAAGGATTTATGCCACTGGTATTGGGCATATGCTTTTGTGGTAAGACAAAAATAGTTGCTCTTGAAATCTATGCTAAACTTAAGCATTTCTTTACTTCTCAGCATACATTATTAGAAAGAAATATATTGTCTAAACAGCTTTTTCAGTATATAGGAAATTCAAAATTCAGAAACCATCAGAAACCATCAAGTTTTACTTATTTTAGGTATTTTTAAAGCGAGCTATTAAATACCTAATGCATAGACTAAGACTATCCCAGGTGAACTGGGATATAGCTATAGACAGGCTATGAGGCTTGTGGATAGGACTGATTAACAAATATGTTGCACTATTTCTTCAGGTAAAGTTTTCAGTTTAAACTGTGAGTTGTTTTTTTTTTTTTTTTTTTTTTAGTACGTTAATTGACTTGGTGTAGTTTAATTATGGCTCTCAGTGGGATGAGAGGAATAGTTTTAAGGTCTATTAGAATACAAGGGATTGGATTGTACATGAATATACTTTCAAATATTGTTCATATATTCATATATAATACATATTTCTGTTCTATTTTATAGTATCTTTCTGTAGCTGGTGACTGAAGATATGACTGTTTGGACACATGATTAAAATGGAACTGAAGATCTCAAAAGACGGAAGATGATAACATTAGAAATGACCTTGAAATCAGAATCACTTTTGTGGAGTTGACTTGTTGGTTTTTGAATGCTTGATTTTAGCAAGTGTAAAGTGTCCTCCTACTTGCTGATAGGAGCTTGAAGGTATAAATTTGGATATGTATTTCTAGATGGGATTCTGAAAAGTGCTTTGCCAGCTTGTTCTGATTCTTAATTATCCCAGTAGTTTTATAAATCTTTAACTAAAAAAAAAGGAAAAGAGAAGCTGTAAAAAAAGGAAGTTAAAAGTTTTTTATTCTTTAACCCAAGCTGATTTCTTCTGTCATATGAATAATGACACTACTTTAAAAAGGCAACAGACCCATTTTAATGACACACAGCACTAGTAAGACATAGTTTGCTAACTTTTACAACATTAAAAAAATATATATGGGGATATATTGAGATATCCTGGGCACTCTGACTTTTATGCTAGTCCTTATTTATTATCCTTCAGAGAAGGAGCGAATGTCCAGTACAACAATTAAAGCTTCTCAGCAGTAATAAAGCAGAGTAATATATTGTTCCAAACATTGTCCTAATTAGAGGCATCACACTCCTCTGATATGTAAATAACTATATGATAAAGTACCTGTAATTAAAACCAGACAGTAAGCAGCCCTTTTTCCCAGGCTTTGGTTTGCAGCATTACTGAAACCTGTTTTGGGTTGCTCTGTATCAGGTTTTTAACATGATAGAGTAAACCCAAGTCAGATGCTCTTCTAGTTACTATTCTAGTTCTGTGAGACCACAGAGTTAAAATAAATCTTGTTCTTGCAGTGCTTCACTGTTCCTCTCTTGGTATTTCTTTGTAGACAAGCCCTGGCAACACTGCTTACCAGGAAGATTTAATTAGCTCTCAAGGTCCAGAGAATGGCTCAGTCTTTCTCTACATATTAATATTATTTCCTCATAGAAAACTACTTCTAGCCAAAATTCATATGGCACACAATTCCAGTTTATTCTGTACTGCTGCATGTAGACAGTACAGGTCTCTACTCTCAGCTAGTTGTCTTCTAAAGACATCCAACATACAGAGAATAGGGAGGTTTTTATACTGCTCATAATTAATAATTACTATTAAGTACTCTGAAATTTTTTGTATATCTTGAGAAAGATAATGCCTAAGCAGATATAGTATTTAAAACCATAGCATTCATCTAATGAATCAGGAATAAGAAAACAACATCTACTACAATAACTTCTGAGAGGAAGAAGGATGAAAAGATTTTAAGGTGACTATACCTTATCTGTTTCCAAAAAGCTTTGCTATCAAAAAAAAAATTCTTACAAAAAGGAGCAGGGGCTAGATAAATGCTGTTTACAGCAGTTTGGAAACATGGATGAATTTCATTGTGTCAAAGAATCAAAGTTATTACGAGTATGCTGCTTTAGACCATTTTACAACCCCCCTAGTATAAGGCTGCTCTCAAACCCTGATCTGTTTTCTCCCTTTTTCTGCTGTAATGGGTGAGAATTTTGCTGTCCATGAAAATCATTTTAGCATATTCAGATAAACATGCAGGCTCAAACACAGCCTAAACCTGTTTTTTGTGCCTTATCAGGAAGGCTTTATTTATCTCGTCCAAATTGCTGAAGGTAATCACAATGCAAAGGTACAAAAGTTTCAGGCTTATGACATATAAAAAATTAATGCATTTCAGGCAAGCATCAAAATAATTATTTTAAAATGTCTTTGAATCAAAGCTGCCTTCTGCCCATTCAGTCATCAGTTAAATAAAGGCATGGAAGCATAGGTTTAACCTCTGTTAAAGGTGGCCCTATGTGTAAACATCTTTTCCATTAGTCAGTGTTCTGATATCCTACAGAAAAAAAAGTGCAGGTGCCAATCACACAGAAGTAAAGAAAAAAATTGTGATATGTAAATATTAACCTTCAGTGGTAATAAAAAGAAAATTTGTAAGATCTACAATCACGAGCATGATGGAAAAAAAATGGTGGGAGGAGGAAACAAACCACTCATCCTTTTGGTTTGGGGAGTATTCATTTATTTTATAAATGTGCATCATTTGGTTAATAGTCAAGTGCTGTTATGGACTTCTTATTTTAGGCGCATTAGTATCATCTGCCTGCTGCCAGTTCTTAATACATCAGTGTTGGAAAGCATCTTTAAAAACTTGTAAACGTTTCCAGGCACATGATTTGTAAATGTAGATATAATGAAGAATGATAATATTCTCTTTCATAACAATTCATTTCAGGGCAGTCCTAAATAGAATACAGCTTTGATCATGTTTGCAAGATTAAGATAAAGACAACTCCATCCAAACAAATACCTTTTTGTATTGCACTTACTTTTTCTGGCCATTTGCTGTTAAGCAAATTCAGTCCTTTAATGGTAGAGCAGATCATAAAATCATATTTCATACTATCATGAACAATAAATGTGTTGATATGAGTATTCCTTCAGTAGGCACGCAGAAAAATCCTTAAGGACAACATATTTTCTAGTTTTATTACTAAAAATGTTTCAGTACACCAAGACTCTACAGAGAACCATTTCTACCAAGAATAGTGATCAAATGCAAGGAGGCGTGGGTTCTTGGCAAGGATTTTGGGCACGATTGATCTACAAACCATAAATATTAATAGTGCATCATGCACATGGTGAATTTACATTGTAAGTACAAGCTTGTTGGGTTTTGAATGATGTGTATGCACGAACGCCTTCATATTTAAAGGGGAATTTGAAATACTGCAATAAATAATGGAGTCCAGACCTGCCAGCAGGAGTTAGGCTATGCAGAATCTAAACACTGACATTTTTAGACAAGGAAGTAGTATCAGAGCATATATATGTTATATTTCTTTCCTTTTCCATATGATAATTTCTTTTTAACATGCTTTTGAGCTTGTTGTGACATTATTTATACTAAATGTGCCTGAGTGCTTGCTTCCAACCTTCTGCAACAAAAGAAACTTTTCTAGTTTATTGATTGTGCACCAAGTTAAACTTGACAGTATGCAGAAGCTTAGTGTGGGCAGTTGTGACCTGTTTGAAGACTTGTGAGCCTGGTCTGTCAAAGACAAAGACATTAGAGTGGACACTTTTTTTTTTTTCTTTTTGCTTATATTCAAAAAACTAAATAACACCAGTTTTGACATGGCCAACCACAGCATGATGGCCCAGGTTGGTCCTCATGCCAGCACTGGGCCTAGTGAAAACTCCAAAAGGGACGTCTTCCTTTATCTCAATAAAACGATATGGAGTTGGTCTCCTATATGTTTCTTCTGCTTCAAAACCTTCTAAAAACAATTTTTCTGTTCATGTAGAACAGTCATTATCTTACCCATTGCAGAGCTGTTCACCATCAATATCCCCTTTTCAGGAGGTCACAGGACTCCTCTGACCTTCACAGTTTCTCACTGGATGCCATAAACTGGCACAAAAGCCTATCTCTGTGATAGGTAGATAAAAGATTGCAGTATGAGACTATATCCTACTGTCTAATGCTCCGGTCTTTGACTCTCATAAATGCAAGATAAAATACATTTCAGGAAATTAACTAGGAGTTTCTACCTACCATTCTGATTACAAACACTTTGCAAATAAAGACCCCCTTTCTGCACTCTAGCTCTCCTTTACTTAATAGAGGGCCAGTAAATATTAACAACAGCTGGGAAATACATGGCCTTACAGCTGGCCTTACAATGAATTACAGGGGTTAAAGTATTGTAGTAATTATTAACAAAGAAATATCCAGATTAGAGGTTGCAGCAAATTCTGTCTAAAAATAAAATTTCTATGTTATTCCACAGAATTCTCTAGTGACATATGCATCGACATTGCCAAGTTTTGTAAATCTCCTACCATAATTTCACTTGACTACATAACTACTTGTAGAAAATTGCAAGAATCATGCTCTGATCACTTATCCACTAAACCTTTATTACAAACTTGATAGTTTAATTACTCTATTTAGAAATGGAACAGAAATAAACTTTGTAACAGCGAGAGGAAATATAACAACAAGGATAATAATAAACTGAATATTTTAAATGACTTACAAGTTTTTAAAGCTTATGTATCTCATTTCTTTCAGTACAAGGGAACCAGGCATCTATGTGGGGAAAGACAGGTGGAATTTTCCATGGAATCTCCCTAAGAAAGACACATGCTATCTATCTGCCCCAAATCAGATTCATTATCTTTATTTCCTTTAGGCACAGGAATTCACCAGTCTAGGGACAGGCGCAATTCTGCAGGAAAAAGGTGACCTAGTCCTATATTAAGGGCTGCTAAACATAACAAGAGTCTTTCCACTGTTTTAAGGGATTAGCTTCTTTATCACTGACTAACAGTTTCTAGAAGTGGAAATAAGCATAATTCATCTGAGGTAATGTCTGTCTATATGGATAAACAGAAGATGTCAAATGGCCCAAAGTGATTTGTAGTCACACTGTGCAGAACCGGTGCTCTAAAGCAGATTCCTATACTCATATAACACCTAGTCTGTATTGGGCCACATGTCATTTCATAGTCCTGGTACCTAATATTCCCTATGCTTTCTTGCAATGAAATCTCTGCAATAAAGTAAAGGCTGTGTTGCAGACCATGAGTGCAGTATTCTTATAGCAGGAGAGTTGCGGATGAGTGTTCTATGCTCTGAGGTCATTTGTCCATGGCACATGGATATATGAGGAGTTTGAAGATACCTCCTTTGGCCATGAGCTTCCTGGGCTAATGCTGAAAAACAGAGGCAGGGGAACACAAGCCTGGGAGTCTGTCCATGCTGCCTCTTGGAAAAAGTTTCCAGAGCAGTGTGTAGACCCTGTTCTGGAAAGGGTGCCTTGAAGTGATGAAGGAAGACACAGGGAGGGAGCTAAAACAAGCAGATAATCTAGGGAGAAAAAAAAAAAAAAAGATTCCTAGAGCTTAAATGATCTTATGTCCAGATATAGTTAGTAGTGTAATGTAGAAGTGCACTTAGAGGTTGCACTTACCAGCGTGAATCCATATGGATGTTACTTGAACTGGTCATACAGATTCATTTTTGGTTGACATAAGCATCCCAATTTTTCTGTGACAATTCTCCAGATATCTAAATGACTTGGAAAGAACATCTGGAACCATAGATCTTTTGGGAATAGATGGGAATGGATGTACATAATTTTTCTGATCCAACAATGGCATAGCTAAGCACTGCAAAGAAAGAATGACAGATTGTTTTTTTAAGACCTTGGGAAAACTAGACCGTTTAAGTCTATGGTTTGGCCAGAAGAAATAGTCTGTCCTCAGCTGCAGTGAAATTGAGTCCAATCCTATTATCTTGAGTTAACTCAGAGATTCAGGTATAGTGTCAAGTGGGTGGTTGGCAATTCCAAATAGGTAATAAATGCAAAATAATCTAAAGATGTGTGACAAGTTGGCTGTCAAGCTGCTTTTTTCCATCATTGTTATTTCTGTCCCTAAAAATTAAGATGCATAAATAGCTGGTAATACACAAGTCCATGGTAATACATAAGTCCAAGGCATATACATGGAAGACTAAAATCATCTTATATTGACATAAGCAAGCTGAAAACCTTACAGAATCAATGGAAAACCAGTATTAGAGGAATTAATCCTGAGAGTCTTTCACTCCATTGTTTAACCAGCTCATTTTTATAGTGTTGCTGGTGAGAAATTAGTCAGAGAAATACATAGTGGGTTTGGGGTTTTTTTTTTTGTTTTTTGTTTTGCATTTGATTTTTCACCAGCCCTTGTGTCGCAGTGTTTATGTAAAATGACAACTAAATAATAGCATATAAAAAGTTTTTGTTCTATTAATCTGTTTTGTTCTATTTTTGTTCTGTTTTGTTCTTCAGCTAGTAGGAAGCAGTTACCTAAAGAGAATGCATTTTATACTTGAGAATTACAGCTGCATTGCTGTTGTGAAAAGGAACAACATTAATCCATTCCTTGGCAACAGCCGCAGCAAGAATGAGAAATGATGCAGTAAATGTATGTAACCCATTCCTGCAACAAACTAAAGAATGTTTCCTGTCAAGTGCTCCTTAGATGCTGCAATAACAAGACATTTCAGCCATGCTGTCTTTTATGAATTATTGGAGGAGAAAGAAACAAAATAAAAAGCCTCCAGTACTTAAGTCTCAAATATACTGGTTACTCCATCACTGTAGATGTACTTGCTCCAAATAATTTGAGTAGTTTGAGGACAACAAAACATTGTTTAGATATACAGCTTTGAAATATCTCTGATTACACACTCTGTAGCCCATCAAAACACTGATTTTTGCTCAAAATGAAAAACATACTTATTGCCAGACCTAGCCTTCAATGTTTTTCTTTTCAATCTGGCAATAAAATGCCAGAACAGAGAAAGGGGAGAGAATAAATTTTCAATTCCGTTTCAGTCCCACACCGTCTCACTGCATTTCCAGGCCATCTCCCCATGTGAGGGCCAGCAGGAGAGCGTAACCAGCCCGACACAGGCTGCCCTTTCACTGCCTCCACCCCAGATCACTGTCCCTACCAGCAAAACACACCTCAGTACAGGCCGAGGCCCCCAGACCGACTTGGGGTGCCCATACACATGGGCAAGGGCAGCTCTTGCAAGTTACTCAGTCCCTTACCAGTGTAGCGCAGAGCCACAGAGAAGCAGCCAGGCAGAGCCACCAGTGCAGGCTGGAAGGTTGGAAAGTCTTTCCCCTATCTGCTGCCCCAGGCACAGCTCATTAACTGCAATACAAATATTGTATTGTGTATTGTATAGTAAGTGAAAAATCAGGGACAATATTTCAGGGGAGAGAGGAGCCTACCTTAAAAATGAGAGAGACATATTTGCAAATTTAGACTATCACTATGTAATTTTAACATTTCAGGTCACTGAATTAATATGCAAATATCATATGGTTTGAACCATACAGTATGAAAAGTAAATTGAGCATAATTTAAATGAATTAATTTGTAAATACATTTACAAAGTCTTCCTTGAAATTAAAAATCGATTTGAGAATCATTTACTAACAAGACCAGCTCTATGTGGGCATCATTTCAGTGGTTTCACTGGACTGGTCAGTACCTGCTGTGAAACATATATTTAAGGTTTTAAAATACATTGTGGGTTTTTGGTTTTTTTAAAAAAATGATACTTGTTATTCTTAAATTCCAAAAACATACTGAACAGTATTTTTTACTGTAAAAAAAATAAAAATTAATTATAAACTTACACTAGAGTAACCTCATTTGTTAGCTAGTGTATGTAAATGTTTTAGAAAATTTATACAAGTAATAATTCCTTGTCAAACTGACATTGTGAATAACAAGTTCTGTCCTAACTTAATTAAATGATGGAAAAGTTAATGAGGCTAAATTTATTTATATATTTTCTTAATTTTTCTTAATTTAAAATTGAATTCTTAATTTAAAATTGAATTAGAACAGTACAGATACTAAAGCAAGACTCCTATTTGAGGAGTTGAAGTTGAGCATTGAGAGTTAAGATAATTTTGAATATTTTTGCTCTTTTTGTGAGC
>JAUBOD010000560.1:9245702-9264889 GCA_032353885.1 Nothura maculosa
AAAGCCATTGGGCTTCCCTCCTCTCCCCTGCACCTGTGCAGGGGCCTCCAGAAGCTCTTTAGCCATGGGATGCCTTGTGCCAATGCACGTGGGGTCACAGTTGCTGCTTGTGCTTCCAGAGCTGCCCCCGTGCCAGCTGGAGCGCCTTGCAGCAGCATCCCGTGCCACCAAGGGCACAAGGCCACTGCTTCTGGAACGGGACCAAAATCATGCAGCTTTGCTTTAGTATTGCACAATGAAGGCTAGAGCTCACGTTCCAACCAGCAACACCATGTCTGGTGAAAGGCTGATTATCCTTTTGTTTTTCCTACTCTCTCTCATTTCTAAATCTAGAGTTTCTACCAGCATTCAAAATGAGACATGTTTTTGCACAATGAGGGATGTATTCCAGCCACATTAAAATTGTAAGTGGCATCTCCCATGCCAGAGTGAATGATTTTTCTTCTTTTTTTAAAATGAAATAATGTTTGTACTGTATGCTTAATTACAAGTTATCCAAAACAGTAAAAATACAGCAGTTAGGAAGCACTTCTTAATCCCTTGGAATTGTGCTAGACAATAGAGTGCTGACTCCTTTGCTAGATTACTGGAAGGCAAATATTAAGTCCCAGCAAAGAAGCAATTACTAAACCCATGTTTGTAATTCATTCACTGCTGATTAGTTCTGATGTATAGGCTGTTCGACAGGGTGCAAAAAGGCAGATAAAAGAAATGAGAGGAAAAACAGCTGTGGCTGTTGTAAAATGGCAGGTTGCTTCTGGTATGGGCAAAGCCAATACCATAAAATGAATGCTCTTTGTTTTTAAGGTGACAAGGTTTAGAAGCCTTTCCTTTAGTAATCCCAGACTGAACATTCAGAGTAAAATCTTAGTATTTCCATTATATACACTAAACTGTATAACAGTACATGCTAATCTAGAGAAAATCATTTTACATCTATTGAAGATAATTGCTTTGTTCTTATTACATCAAATGTAATGTACTTGTTTACTGACAGATTTATTGTGATTAATCATTCAAAAAATATGCTCTGTTATTCACCATCATTTATCAGCAACAGTATTAATTAAAACATTAAAGTAATCCAGTTGTACAGCTTGTGTTTTTAAGTGGCTGACAAAATGCCAATAAGTGCTCATACTAGAAGTGAACAGTCGTGAATGCGTTCTGTGTTAGCATAAATTACCTAATGAATATCAATGAATGCATCTGCAGAAGTAAGATTGCTGTAGAGAGATTTTAGCAGCTAATACTAATCAATTAAAGCAAATAACCTGAACCAGTTCCAAAATTAGAACCTGTAAATCATAGCACCTCAGTGAGAAATAAATCATGAGACACAATTTTTCATTTAGGAGAAGTGAAAAGATACATTTCTAATTTCCCTTAACATTGTTCATACTCATTAAAATCACTTCATGATCTTTACACAAGAATCAAGTGCTCCTGAGGCAGAGGAAAAGGGTCTGTATAAGTATGTGGATTTACATATCCTGCTGGCTTTCATCTGGCAGCTCCAAAGAAATTCAGCAGACAGACATGGTGTCTTTATTTCCTCATAGGCTCCTGTGTCTCAGCATGACCTGAGTTTGACTTTGGAACTGCAGCATTCAAAAGTAAAGAGCTAGAACAGCAGCAAGACAGAATGAGAAACAAAATGAGTGATTGAACTGCTGATCACTCTCTGTTTAAACTCACATATTGCTCTGCTTGGATTTAAACCTTGAACCTGCAGCGCAGAGAGGTAAAAGGTCTGACCCAAACATACAAAAATTTAAGATAGTTTAACTTCAAAATGTACAAGAAAAGGGAAAGAAACTGTAAAGCAAGTCAGGAAAGCTTAGGATTGCTAAGGGGGGATGTGGCATGCAAGGTCTGCAGCCCTTTGTGCCAGCCCCGGGTGATCCCTGCGGCAGCAGCAGGCTCCGAGCGAGGGTCACAGGCGGCCAGGAAAGTGCCATAGCTGGTGATAGGCACAGCAGGTGCTTCAGCAGGCCCCTGTATAACTAAAATACAATGAGGAGCGGTGCCATACTTCAATACCGAGTTGCATACAGCACAAGAAGATGCTGACAAGCAGCCCTGTCATAGCAGCCGAGAAAGGGGACATGAAAGTTACAGAAGGAGGCAAGGCACTGTCAAAGAGATTCGGCTGAGTTAATTCTTACACCAGTAGCACTCTGAGTGAATGGGGTAAGACTGTGTTTGCACACTGTCCACAGAGGGCAGATCTCGGGCGGCTGTGGGCACCGGCTGCGCGAGGTCGAGGCCCAGCCTGGCTGCGAGGGTCTGGAGTGACCCAGTGGAATCACTGGAGTGACCCGGTTCTGGAGTGACTCTCTGAAGGGGAGGCCAAGGCCGCACGAGGGCCTCAGCTCATTCCAAATAAGGAGGAACATAAAAGCGATCGAGAGCTGTGCTGCAGCCTCTGGCTGTTTGATAGACCCACATGGACAGGCAAAAAGCAGGCTTAGGAGCTGCACTGTTAAAGGAAATGCAGCTTTTCCGTGTGCCTTGCCACATCAAATGCCCACATATGGATGATACTGTGACTTGGCACAGCACACTACCTCCTACCAGTTCAGAAAATCATGTCTACGGAGTTCCCTAAATTCGTCTTACATGATACCATAATGAGTCAAGGTAATAAGTTTTTTAAAAAGTCAGTTACTACTACTTAGAGAAAACAATCTTGTCTTCTCAGTAGTTGTCTTTTAAACTCCAAGCTCTATAAACAAATATTTCTTGTATTTTGAGAGTTGTAGAGCATGAAGTATGTCATTGAAATATTAAGATTGAATAATTCTCTCCTCTTCCCAGGAGAAGCAACTTTTTGCAGGAATGTAAAAACATTTTGAATTGAACATCTATTCTGCAATTATTTTGCATGTAGATACCACTTCTCTAGAGTCAGTTCTGGAGAATAAGAACTGCCAGGAATGGAAATACACCAGTGGAAAACACTGGAAATACACCAAATGTAATTTAGCTATTTGGAAAAAGTAAGCAGAGAAATTCCTATTTCAAACCTTATTTCAACCTAGTTCATTGCAGCTTCCCTATGACTGATCTGTTCGCTGCAGCCTAAAACCACTGTATTAAACTGCATGATATAAAGTGGATCTAAGAGGGTCATAAAATAGCTTCCATATATCTTTGCCTTACGTTATTTAACAATAAAAATTAAATATGGCAAACAGTGATGTTGGAATGAATGCATTCATATGTAAATCTTCTCACTATTTATATGAAGCTAAATACCTGAATATTCAAATTGGGGCTCATTAGAATGAAAAAAATCAGGGAGAAATACTTCATATGAATAGGAATCTAACATGACTGAGAGTTTTTCTTAATTAATATTCCATTAGCTTCTTGATAAGAACTTGTGAGCTATATTAGCTGATCTGAGCATAATTAAACCTTTTGTTAATGGACTGCTCCTGTGTACTGTCGCAACTGTCTCCCATAGCAAAGAATCACTGTAACAGTATAAAGCTAAAAAATATATATATTTTTGCTCTTATGTTCTCTCCATTTCCACTCCTTCTGAGTGCCAATTTGGCTGCAAATTACACTCCTGAGTGCGAAATCTCTCTGTCTTTAATAGCTAATTAGAATAATAAAATAACAATCATTTTAATATATTCTTATGTAGCCAGAGTCTCTTCATTAGGATAACACCTTTTTGTGTCAGCATAAAAAAAAAAACAAAACAAAAAACAACCCAAGAAGGTATTTTAAAAATGTGATAAAGAATAAAGTGCTATTTTTTAGACTTCTCGGTCTTTCTGGGTTTGATTGGCTAATAAATAAGACATGGTTTTCTCAGTCCTACATTGGTATTTTATGTCGTCATACCAAATGAAGGAAAAATATTTTCCTTTGGGGGAATAAAGCATCATTCTCTACTTAAAATTATGGATGCTTTGCTTCCTGTTAGCTTTGCAAGCCAAAGGAATCTGATGAGAAAAACTAGCTTATTTTTAGCTCAGTAAATACTAGTTTCTACCTTGAAATATCCATCCTCTACTCCACTGACTAGATGTCTTATCTATCAGCTATAAACAGCTGTGAATTACAGCATATAAACTGCTGCAGATTATATGTTGAAGGAAACAGAGGGAGGTGCTGGGTTACTTGGATATGTGTTGGTAGGTAAAGAATAAGGGTTCAGCTGGCCCTTATCCATAAACAGCATCGTTATTCCTGCAGCAATGACAATGACCATGACCATGGAGAAGGGTTTTCTTGACAAAAAGAACTAGTCAGGTCCAGACCCATACATGTCTGTAGGAGCCTTTTTGCTTTTACTGATGTTAAAAACAAACAAACAAAAAACAGCATTTCACAACACAGTAAAATTCATAACCAGAAGCGCAAGTTGGGGCTATTGTTGCTTATTAGCCGACTTATCCTCAGACCACATTTTAGCAGGTTACACAAAGTGCTGCCCCCATTATGCAGAAACAGACTGGCTGTTTGCCCTGCACCTCTTCTGGTACCAACTGCTGTTCAGAGCAAAACAGAGTCATGGGTCTCGCCCTGGGTTCCTCATATAGACTAGAAATGGAGCAGCGTGTCAGTGAAACAGGCAAACAGCAGGAGTCCAACAAGTCAATCAGACTGGTTGCCCTCAGTAGGCTTGATTCATTGCTGAAAAACTCATGCTCAATAGAATTTCAGACACTTCTCTGTGAACTTTATCCTGATTTTTGCTCTTTTCCCCCCATGCTAAATGCTAGTTCCTCTTTAGCATTTGTTTTTCTGCAGATGTGCACATGAAACCAGCCTCACCAAGAGTATACCACTGAATTAATGGAACCACATGACCCTGCTCATACTTCACATCTCAAACACTTGCACGCAGTTGCTCAGAAATGATCTGAAAACTGACATACTTTTGCAGATATCATTTAGAAAACAGTATATCTCTTCATAGACCTTATAAACAGAAAACAACTAATATTTTTGAGCAAACCTGCTTTTCTCTGAAGTGAGAGCAGATGAACAGTTCCTATGGAGTGCTGTGAGGGGGCAGCCAAGAGCCCTCCAGGCAGGTGAGAATTCAGCTCTTTCAGGGACCCGTCTGTCAAGGAAGCTTAAAGAGCAGTGCTTTCCTAGCTGTCCAGCTATCATTTCACAAGTACAGTCCCAGTTTTACAGGTTATTATATGTGCCACATGTAAAGTTATAGGAAAGATTATAAGTGGCCAGGGATTCTACAGCTGGACTGCCCCAACTGTCAATCTCCAAGGAAGCAAGGAAATAAGGCATGGAAGCAAGGCCTGTCCTTCTAGCCATTACCAGCAACAGGAATGTCAAAAGGAGATAAAGGAAATGTGGGGGGAAGAGCTAACCAAACACTTGCTTTTCTGCTGGACCACGAGACCAACGTGACCTCTATCACTATGCCTTTTAATGGTAGCTGTCCTGACAGACATATATAGACTGACATAGATAATGTATAGGCTCAGATGGCTCCTTTAACTTTCAACAATACCAAATTAGTGCCTGCGTAGAAGCTGAGACTTTTCTGAGTTAGCGATCTTGAGGGGGGTTTCTTCACCCTTGCCTCAGATATCATTGTATCAATCCTTTATAGAATGTGACCAGACTTTTATTCCAAAGAGCTAGGATGAATTTTTTTTAAGATGCTTATTTGTATGTGCCAGAGAAATGTTCATTATGAAAATATTATAACAATAATAATAGAAAGTATATGCTTTCCCTTTTGAACAACGAGGGGTACTTTAGTATGGCTATGAGTGAATAAAATAAGCTTGGAGGAAATGAGCTCATTCAAGAAATGTGAATAAAAAATTGCATACTGTATTCCTCATAATCAAAGGAAAAGTCCCAGTTTTGAGTAAATATAATGTCTGTATTTCTTTGTGTTAGCTTCTTCAAAGTCCTGCCGTTCATTCCAGAGTGCTTATTAATTCTGACAGGAGTGTTGGTCTTTAAGGGTATCAGGTCTACTTTTAATTACTGTCCCTCCCAACTCTCCACCTCTCTATATCAGATTTGTTGCCTTGCATGTTGAAAGCTACCAGATTATCCATTTCAGTTTTGTAGCAAAGAACTGCTTCAGTTTGTGGAGCAAAGTCTTTTTCTTAAAGGACCAGTGGGATTTTAAAAACCTTAGATGATAGCCAAGAACACAAGTCACCTATGCATGCTCAATTTTGCAACGTTATTTCTGAAGCTGATTATATATTCAGTCATTTGCCTATATGATTAGGCAAAACATGATATAGCAGGTTAATTTATTTAGTTAAAAAGTACAATTAAAAAGTTATTTGCAGTTCTATGTTAGCTATTGCATATATATAATTACACACACATCTAAACCTATGTAGTGTGTTTAATATTAGGTATTTTGCCAAGAGTCATATTAACTTGAAAACCAAGAGAAACTTTTGGAGTGCACTCACTCTAGAAATTATCGGATTTATTTAACCCTTTACTCTCTGTTCATAAATGAACCTTGTTTCTGCAAGGTGCTGGAGAGGTAATTTTCTAGGCTCTTGCATTTCACCATCTGAACTAGGTAATTCTAACTGGTCATTGACAAAACACTCCTTTCTTCTGTGCCCAGATAAACAGAGGCTAAAGAATAAATGATAAATACAAATAATGAATAATAAACCACAGGTATTTTGTTCATGTATGGATACTCTTCTGAAAATTTATTTAAAACACTCTTGTCTCATGTGACTGTAATAGTATTTAGAGTTTTCCCAGAAAGCTCACAGTGGCAGATAAAAGTTCATCTCTCTGGGGCTTTCCAGCTCAAACTCATGCTTTATAGCTAGTTTAGTTCCTTAGTACTAGCAATAATTACTAGTTTGAATAAATGGTTTTCATCTGGGTGCAAAATGGGAGCTTAAATACAGTCATTATTAGTTGGATGAATATCATTAAGTTCTCCTTGAAAAAAATAGACAGCTTTGCAGTTCTTTGCCTCTGATGTACTAAAAGCCAATGCTGTCCTTTAGGGACAGGGACACAGCCAGTGCGGCTGCCGCAGGTTGGTAAATGTGCACCCAGCAGCAACCGCTTATCGTGCAACAAGGGTCACAGCATCACACAAGAGATGCACAGCAGAAAACTCCCACCTCTTCTAAGACATGAGATAGGGGATAATGTCAGCACGGATGTCTGCAAGTTGTATGCTGCATTCCCATCTGTGTGCCTTTTGTATCCCATTGGTAGGGACCTGATAACGAACAGCGTATCTAAATTACGGCTAGTGCCTGCACTGGTAACCCTATTGGTAATGTTTGGGACAGGGGAAAGGTGCCTCAAATAAATGAGGACTTTGCAAATTTTGGACAAAATTACAACTACAAATTTCACATGAGCAAGCTACTGGATGGAAAATTAGAAAGGCCCACCTATGCTTTCATTTCCTCTTTTTCTGTTTGAGTAAGTTGTCTTCTCAACGGTGATTGATGGGCTATAGGACTGACATCTCCTGAGGAAATCAGTAGAAACTTGCTACCTGTAAATGACAAGTAAGTGCATCAGGAGCACTGCTTAGGCCAAGCTGAACTGACAAAAACAAAAAATCTCGTGCTGAACTGTAAAACTAAACCTGATACTCTTCTTAGGGACTTATAAAAAATAATAAAATAAACAATGCTACTATTTCTCCCTATTAAACTCTGTTTTCAAAATGAGAAATGACAACAAATAGATTTCATGAGCATTTTAATGCCGTATGGTTTACAGCTCAGTTTCTAAAATATGAAATCCAAATGCAGAGCTGAATCATGTTTGTGGAAATGCACTTAAAACTCATTTTTGTGGTGTGTTGTTCTGGTCAGACCCACCTGCCTCCCTCCCTTGCCCAATTTGATGAATTATGCGAACTTCAAAAAATCACAAGAAGTCTAAGTACCCTGCAAGATCAGGATGGTGTGAACATATTTTGGCCATGGAGGCTTTTAAAAAACTTTGCCCTACAAACTCTGACAGTAGTGTAAGAGACCCATCATTACACAGCAGTGAAGGAATACTTTTAAATCTGTAATGAAAAGAATAGTCTAAAGCAAGCATTCACATGTCACGGGTCAAGCCTTCTTAGGAATTTACTTTAGGGAGGAAGAGGGGAGAGCAATGCAAGAGAAGTTAGGTTTTTTTTAAAAAAAGAGTTTGAAAATAATGATGTCTTTATGATTCTTTTGAGGTTATGATTTCATAAAATTCAAGCTCATTTGTATTACATCTTTTCAGGATTTTTCTTTTTTTCCGTAGCCACAACAAAAAGAAAATGAGAAAAGATACAATATTCTCAAGTAATTAGCTCCGATGTTTTGGTAAAACTAACTATTATAAAGTTCATTAAAACATAACCAGAAATAACATCATTTTTCTTACGCTTCCACGTAATCCCCGATTCAGTCCTGTTCAGGCACTGGTCTGACTGGGCTCAGTCAGCCATCGCACTGACACTTTCACACGCAGCCTCAAAGCCTGGCACAATCCTTGCCAAAGGGCTTGGTACAAAAGCAACCTGCAGCACCAGAGAGAGGCAGGCTGCACATCCACACACTCATGCTGCTGCCTCAGCAGTTTCATTGCTTAGCTAATAGATGGACACCCAAATTCTTACAAGTAATTCCACTGGGCCAATCATTTTTTAAGTGTAAATAGCTTATTTTCCTTCCTTCACATTTCAGATATCTAAAGGTTTTTGGATGTGCATTTCTCTGAGGAAGCTGTTCTAAGAAGCATGGAGTTTATTATGTTAGGAAGCAAGCAAGCTGTGACCAGCTGACAAATGAAAATTCTCCCCTGTGCTCACTGTGTTCACATGTCCAGCCAGTTTCATGCACTGTTTAACAGAGCATCAGCCCAGCAAGATGGGAGCTACCTGAAAAACACTTACAAAGTCTCCCGTACACAGATTCAGATTTCCTGCTAGAGGTGACATCTTTATTTAGAAATAAAGTCAGAAAATAAAAAGGCAATTTTCAGTACAGACTAAGAATCTGATTCAATAAATAGTGACATACATTCAGATACTCAGTTCATATAAATCAGCTGGGCTCCATTAGAGTCAGTAACATTAAGTCAATTTATACAATCTGCACATTTGACCGGGAGAGCCTGAAGTCATGAATAGTCACTCTAGAGACAATACTATGTATTTCTGAGGAAAAAATAAAAAATCTTTTAGCAATTTGTACCTGTGTCTGTATTTAGATGTTCACTTTGACTAGGTTGCCTTTTGTGATCAGACTGGCAGCTAGAAGAAAACAAGGAAAGCATCACCTTATAATTCCCTTCTTTTCTACGTCTCAGTATAAACATAATCTCTGTGACTCAAGCGCCTTTCTTCCCTTTCTTTTCTTCATCTCAGAAATAGAAAAAACAGCAGAGGTAGCATGGGAAATTAGACTTGGAAGCTTAAAAATCTTCCAGCTTTCAAGTTTAAGTGCAGTTCTGGAGAAAGTTTCCATGTGTGTCTGAGATCTTCTCAGATATAGGAAAATTCAGGTTTATCAATGGGGAAAGAATTTAGTTTTGTGATAATTTAGAGTATTGCTCAAGACTAGGAGTGAAATCAACATAGAGAACCCATTACCAACTGCTGCTTTAAATGACTGGCTGAACAGAGGGAAAAAAAATCAAATTAACTTTAATATGATAACCATCTGTAATTGAATAGTATTTACGTGGTGTCCATGGGACAGCGTGGAATTCAAATGGCCAAACTCACAGTAGTTGCAGCAGAGTTGCATGGGCAGCAGGGATAAATTACTTTTAAGGCATCCTTGGTTGACTTGCTCTATTAATTTAATAGCAGGCTCTAACTTTATTATAGTAAATAACACATTCATTAACATGTTTAAACCCTCAAGAAGGGAGGCAAAAGTCATTATCAGGCATTTTACAAGCGTAACTGGCAAGGCTTTTGAAAAATCACCATATATCAGCAGTGAATGCTGACTGGTGCATTCTTGCATACATATGTAGTATGAAGTTGCCAATGCTTTATTACAAGAGTAGAAAAATTGAAATTCATTCAGAAAGTCAGACAGAAACTGATTCTGGTATAAGTGGGCAACAAGCATGAAATTTTATCTGTGTGGCAGGTTGGAACAGGTTCAGGTGCAATTCACTGATGTAATTGTAGCTAGTTGCATTCCACTGCAGTATTTCTCTTCACCATTATTTTTTTCTTTAAATCTATTTAAGTCATTATTGATTCATTGACCTCCATTTTCAGAACTATATCTGAGCTATAATGAAAATCAAACACCAGAGCCCTCTCTCTATCAGTGTATCATGAAAGCCATCTGCTTATGGAGCCTTCCTCAGAGAAGAAATTCTCCAGAGCTGCTTATATACTAAATTTAAATTGTCTTACAGCACCCAAAGAGGAGTTCTAGATAGATGTTTCATAATTTCTGGTTCCTAAGCAATTCAAAAGACTCAAAATAATCAATGGATGTTGTCACAGAGTATGGTATATATTAGCCTTATCTTAAGGCTGCTGTGGTGTCTATATGTAGGTCTAGAATCAGTCAAAAAGTCAGAAAAAAAAATCACAGCTAGGCCATTACCACCATTAGTTAAGATAATTCAAAACCTCTGAAGACCTCTGCACATGCAGCTTTCCTACACCATCAGATCACCAAATGTGAGCTTTGAGATATGACAGAAGAAACGAACCTGTCTTCTCTGAGCACATTGAGTAACAGCAAAAAGCATTTCATTCTTTCCCAGAAGTGCCAAGGAGAATGGGACAAGTGGCTCTAGACCTTCCCCACTGTTACCAGGTGGAGATTACCTTCAGTGTGCAAAACACAGGCCAAGGGGGCCTCTCTGCGACAGCTCTTATGAGAGGGGTCCCACTGCTGTTTTTCTCATCCAAACAAAACCTCCAGCTCATCAGTTCAAAAGAGAGAGGGGAAAAAGAAAAGAATGATAGAATGATATTACTGACAGTGGATTTAATATCACTTCTGTTGTCAGCCAAATCAGAACATTGCCTCTGAGAAGAACACTGGAGTTAAGGAAGGTTGATTTGGAGAACTCATGGCCTGAGACACATATCAAAGTCAAAAATTGAACAGCTACAGTTTTCTGCATGGAAAAAAAACCCAAGTTCTTTGTTTTCTAGCTTCAGGTGCCACCCCATCCTGACCCCTGCCAATGTGTAGTATCTACTAGTGACAAGGAGAGTTTAAGAGGTGGCTGGATGCATTCTGTGTCTTGCTGAGAAGGGCTCAGTTTATTCTTAAGAGTGTTCTTGATAAAGCTCTGTCAGTTAGGGCTCTGAAAACATTCCAAATCATCATTGATTTAGTCCTGTTGGCTATAACAAAAGAGCAGAGGCAATTATATGTTTGAAAAAAGAACATTCTTATGAAGATCTAATTTGCTTGCTCCAGGGGAATGAGAATAAATTATATCAACTACATAATCATACGGTCAGTCGCACTAGCAACAATTTCTCTGGCAAAATCCCCACAACCACAAACCCTTTCTCCAGCATTATTTTCATTTCTTCATATACTCCCCATCTGCACATGCCCACATTTGGGTTATAAATTCTGTAGGAGGAAAGCAATCATTTTCCTGAGTATTTTTACAACACAAGTATATTTCTTGGTTATCTGAGCAATTTCACACTAATAATAATATCATATTCTTGTTTAAATGTTAATTATCTAGTTTCTGTGATCCCAGTTTCATTTCCTGAGTCAGAAATCAATTCAATAGAGCCTCACTTACAACCCACTAATCACTGTCACTTACATCCCAACAATCACTAATACATCCATGTAGCCCATGTCTGTGTGTGGGAGAGAGTCCTTTCTGAATGATTTACAAGTGTTGATAATCAGTATGGCCATATATATAAATTTTATTATCACCTGAATGAATATGCAATCCAGTCTGGTTTAAAACCATTTCTACTTTTATTTTGTATAAATTAACTGTTTCTCACACAGTGCTGTGAAGTTTAATTAAGTCAGGGTCTGCATCTTGGTTACTCCAACAACTGTGCATTATGACAGCAGCTCATTCACTCTAGCAGTGTTCAGTGGGTGGAAGGGTTTCTCTCATTTGTTCTCCTACTTTAGGGGACTGCAGTTGTTACCTAGTCAGAAGTTATTCCTAGCAGATACCTAATAATCAAAGACTCCATTCTGTTTCTATAGTCCATTATTTTTCCTTCAAATGTCTATTGATTTCAAGAAAGGATATGAAAGCTGTGTGTGTGTGTGTGTGTGTGTGTGTGTGTGTGTGTGTGTGTGTGTGTGTGTGTGTGTGTGTATAAATGAAACTGGCTTAGTTAGGGATTTGAAAAAGTTTATTTTTTTATTTTGCTTTGCTCTGTTCTATTTAATGAGAAGCTCCTTTTTTCAGGCTCCAAGTAAAGTAAGTGTGAAGAGGTTTTTCTACATCACTTCAGAGGGGAAAGCAAGTGGTTAATTCAAACCATAATAGCAATAGCTTATACTTCCATACTATCATCTTGAAGGATACCTATCCTCAAGTACTTTCCCATCTGAAGAAAGGAGGAATCATTAAAATTCAATATTTGCTGTCCACAAGGATGCTCCACACATGCTGAGTTTCCCCCCCCCCCCAAGGGAGAGGTCAAATTCGACACAGATTGTAAGATCTGGTGAAATTACTGAGTTTGCTAAGAAGTCTTTTGAAAAACAGATTGAGCATTTGTCAGAAGACAGACATTCAATTATGCAAAAATTGTTAGGTACATATTCACACAGTGGCCCAAGTATAGTAACTTCAGGAAGCATAATTCTCTTGGAAAATATACTTTATATTTTCCGGAAAATATATATTTTATATTTTCCAGAAAATATATATTTTATATTTTCCGGAAAATATATATTTTATATTTTCCGGAAAATATATATTTTATATTTTCCGGAAAATATATACATAATATCTTTGGAGATAGAAAAATATTTTAGAAATCTGCCGGAGGAAAAGCATGGAACTATCAGACCACACTCTAGAGGTTCTTCTAAAAAGACATGAATGACATTTAGGGAACTCACCAGCCATAGACAGTGATGTATTTTGGAAGAATATCATAACTTGATGAGTAGAGATGATTTACTCATACTGTATTTCACTTAGAAACAGCATCACGTGCTATGGCATCACCAAAACAGTGCTAATGCTTTCACCCATAATCACCCCCAAACCATACTGTGAATTCCAACAACATAGTACGAACAGGGCCATAACATCAGGTACCTTTCAGGTATTTCTGTGGACCAGATGGCCAAACAACAAAGTGGACTGAAAAAACAGGGAATAGTTTCATCTTCCACCAAACATGGTATTGTTTTACCTGGAAGTTTAAAAATTCCCATTCATTCTCAGGAAAAGAGAAACCATTTTTTATAAGTATTCAGTAGGCTTTAAATAAAAGACACTGAAAAATAAAAATGCAGAAAGCACTGGCCAGCTTTACTAAACCTGCACCTAAGAGACAGAAATGCCCCCATCAGCTCCTGCAGAGAGAATAAGCTAAGACCGCATGCCCTCTTCTAGGCTGATTCATAAGTAAAGCTTCTCTGAACTTCTCTACAAGAGTTAACCTGAGACCTGCAAGACTTGGCTCCCTGGTTAGTAATACTGTTATAATAAATTTGTGATGCTCAGAGGTATTATTCTTGGCCACCAAAGGCAAACAAAATTAATTCCTGCTTTCAGATATGTAGTCTAACCGTAGTTGTAAAGATTGTTACCCAATGTCATGTGGCCTGGTTTGTGACTCATCCACTTTCCATTATTTTGAGCATTTACACTGATGCTATGTTTGTCTGTTGCTGAAATTTCCCATTGATACCAACTAAGTTGACACACACAGTAATAGATTTAAATAATACTTTGGCATGTGACACGCTTTGCCCAGTGCTGACAGTAATTACTGCTTTGTCATACATTTGTAATAAGCTACTTGGGGGAAGAATAAATCAGTGTTTCAAAAATGTGCAATACAAGTTGCACAAACTACTGGCTTTGGATTAAAAATGAGCATTTTTAGAGAAGTGAGGAAAAAATAGCAATTAGCCATTCCTTTATTAATCATAACTATATTAATTATCATTCCAACTAGACCAAACAAGAAATTAATAAGATTAATTAAGGCTTGTAACATATCAACTATGTCATTAATATCTGGTTTGGTTCAGCTTGAAGCTTAAGCCTTAATTCCACCAGCGTTGCCAAATTCTGACACTCATCAGCATGATGAATTACCCTGCTGATTGGCTGTTTTAATCCTTCCTTGGTGTTTAGTATTCTGGGAGGAGATGTTGTAATAAAGGATGGCAACTTGCCAACAATTTTTGAGGAGATGGATTTAAAGAAAATCTGAATCAATAAAGACTTATTTCAAATATACTTGAATTGAAATACTGCAGCTTGCTGGGAGAAAAATGCATTTGCTCACACCTTTACTCAGTGACAACAGCCCAGAGTCTGGAAAGAAATGTGTTTATTTGGCTTTCTGTAAGCACTTGAAAACCTCTCTGTCCCTTTGTTTTGCTTCCAATTTTCAGAAATTAGGTTGCAGAGAACAAAGATGAATGCTCTCAGATGATCTTTGGTGGCTTTGGTTTTAGGCAGCTAAAAATGAATAATTCTTTGTTATTAATAAAGACAACAAAAGATTAAAGGTAAGCTGATTACTGTGGCTGCAAATGAGATACACTTTTTTCCCCCAAATCCTTAAAGAGCACAGATAAACCTCTGTCTGTGGTGAAGGGTGAATATAACTAGTAATCTTGTTTATCCCAAAGAGCAGTTGAAGCTGGCGCTCAGCTCTGGTCATTTGTCTTGAGAAAGATTGTATGCGTTAAGATTCAAAACATAATTCAGAATTTTAATAATGCAGCAAGCACTGACTCCTCTCTCCTCTCTGAACAACCCGATTGCATCTGAAATTTATGAGAACAAAAGGAAAACGTGCCACCTTCTAATGATGCCCCTGCTTGTCTAATTACTCCTTGGTTCCCCAGTCTGCAAAATTAGCACTGATATGGGTCGTGCCTCCAGGCAAACACATTACTCTCCATCAGCTCTTCTTCGCAGGAGTGTAGATGTCTGAGTGGATGCATCATGCTGGGCACCCCTCCGAGCCTGCTGAAATTGTGCAGAGGTTTCTAATTTGGCTTCTCTGGATTTCATTAGGTAACAGCCCTTTTCAGTTTCATTTTGCTTTGAGAAGCACTTCACAAGGTTATTTCCTACACTGCTTTGTGAATAGAAAAGCTGACATTTTTCCCCCAGAATATTATCACAACTGCTTCCCAATCGACAGTGTAACATTTCAAGGAATTTTGACAGTTTATTACCTGCTTTCAGGTGAACATGTAAACTGTGTATTCAGTTTAGCACATGTTTAGTGTGAAAAAAGAAAGAACTTGCAACAAATGAAAGTTCTGTGACTGAACTACAGGTTCTTATAACCTGTAATTTGTATTTTGAAAGAAGAAGAATTTGTCATTTGAAATTGTTTTAAACTTAGTACTGACTGGTAAGTAGCCCTGCAAGCTTACACTGTCATGAATGTATGTCTTCATATGTTGCTAGTCAGTAGAGAACTCTAATCAAAACCCCTGTATCAGTCAGATCCATTATATCTTGTGATGACATGTAGATTATAATGGAAGGAGGCAGTGCCCTACCACGTGACTTCATCTCCTAAACATCATATGCACTTTTACCAAGCAAGGTGACTAAACAACATGGTCACAGCAAAAGCATCCTGAGAACTACAAAGGAAGATGCTGGTTAGGAACGACCTGTTGCATTCACAAGCTAAATTCAGTAGAAACTATCGACCGTCAGGGGAGCATCAAACTCCTCCAGAGAGTGCTGGCCCTGAGGGCACCTGGAGAAAGGCTGAGTTCTAACAGCCAGGAAGAGCAGTTTCCTTCTGGATCCAACTTGAGACCCAGTGTCTTCAGTATAAGTACTGGGGTTACTGAAGTTTTATCCTTCTATAATTTTTTTCCCCCCCACTGCTGAATGTTGGCTCTGCTCAAAAGGACACAACAAGAGGGATCTGCATTTCTTGAGTAAATATTGATTCTTTTCTACTGTGGCTGCACTGGCATTACAAAATATCTGCCAAAGCTGCCCAGCACAAGAGCAACAGGAGGTACCAGTCCTGCTGTCCTGGGACACTGGCAGCTGGCAAGAGCTTTTTCAGCAAGGGCAACCCTATAACTCTTACAGACTGACTCCTGCCTGACATCAAAGCTCTAGGAGAAAACAGAGGATGCCTCTCCTTACAGGTTTCAAAAACTTCTGTTTAAGAATTTCCAGGAAAGGACAAAGCTACTCCCTTTCATTTTATATCCTTTGTCCAGAAGAGATGGCCATGATGGTCATCTCTCAGAGCTTTGGGACCAGGAATAGCCTAGGGCTGCAAAGCAGATACATACTCAGTAATATATACACAATCTATATTACTCTTTACACAGCATAACCTTGTATTAACATACACTTTAGATCTCTTTGCAAGTTACAGTCATAGAATTTTGTAAATTCTGTAAATCTTACATTTCAAAAGTCAGATAAGTTCAGAATAGTGCATTCAATTCTGAAAAGAAGAAAAAGAAATATTACTTCTGCTGTATTGTCACTTGGACAATTTCTGCCAGGCTTGTCTATTGCTCTCTAGTGTTTGGGACTAATTACAATATAGACTACCAAGAAAACATCTGTCTGTATGTTTCTCTGTCTAATGTTTATGCCACATTTATCACTACGATAGCACACACATTCTTATCACCTATGAAGAGTGAGATAATAGCCCAGCTTTTACAAGTTAATAATACATTATGTTATGTTCTAAATTCCACAAAATGCATTAAAACCTGCATATGAGATCTGCATTAACTTATTTAAAGACATGTAAAATGCTAACAAATAACAATTGCAGCAGATGACTGATATCTGATCTTGGAATTTCTGTATTCTCAGGACAAGATAGCTCACCTTTTAGCCTCCTCACACAGAAGTTTTCGTACTTGAATCGTCCTCTACTAGCAGAGCTTGAAACAAGTGGGAAGGGAGCTCCTTCCAGAATGCCAATTCACAACTGCTGCACACAGCCTCCTAGGAAGGCTCACCACACTCGAGTCAGTCAGGGAAGGCACAGCCACAACAGTGCTCAGGGGAGTGCAAAAGTTTCACATTTAAACTCACTTAAAGAACTCACCTCTTGATAAATGCTACTATACTGGGTCAGGATAAATTCAAGATTCATAGATATCACAAACTCACTTAAGGACATTCAACCTTTCTGGAGATGTTTTCCTCATGCTCAATAGCCATATCAAAGTTCACATCCACAGAACTTAAAGAATCATAAATGAATAATTAGAAGAATATATATAATTATACAGCATATTTATTATGTAGTACACTGTGCATTATCTAGTATATAGTGTTATTCCTGTATTAATGCTGGAAAATTTCTGAGGTTGACAGATTAAGTTTGTGGAAGAATCAGACAAATATGCATAACTTCTGGCTGCTATAAAATCCTAATATTCCAGTAAGCATTTGAAGAAAAACATTTCTGTTTACATCGGAGGGAACTATGGTCATGGAAAGTCAATGAGACTTTCTTAAGGCACCTGAAGAGAATGGTCATGCTGCCAGCTAATTGATATTTACTAAGGATGAACAAGACTACAACCAATTACCACAAGAGATTTTGTTCCCATTTACCATCATGTAAACATCTTCCTCTCAAAGTGATATGTTTAGCATCTGTTCTAATTTATTAAGCTTGTTTTCCTCCTTAATATAGTGACAGAAGATATTTTAGGCTTTTACAACAGCTGCTTACTCTGACTCTGCAAAAGAGTGAGGTGAATACATTAAAAATGAAAGTTATTAAAATATACATGTATTAATGGAGATGACTGTATGAATTTCAAAGCTACTATTATTATATAGTACAAGGAGATCTCCCTCATTTTGCACACCAAGCATTTCTGGAATTTAATTGGCATGAAAGGCAGAGTAAACTATGCACAACAAATTGAGTGTGAAACAATGTTAATTTAGATAAAACCCATTCCGCAAAACTGCTGGTTCAGCAATATTTGCAAAGTGCAAAGGAGGGGAGTCACCAGCTCTAATGTCATTGACTCTTCATGCTATGTCATAGCTGAGATTTTATGCAGGACTGCAGTAGGAATCAGCATTTATTTAAGCTCTAGTTCCAGTGCAAGACTTTTTCATGCAATTATATGAGAAGCTACAGAAACTGCTTCAGAGAATACTACTCACATTAATAAAAACTAATGAATATTAGCTATAGAAATAGTTTGTGAGAATGAACCTTCAATGTTAAATTCTGACAATCTCTTGAAGTTAGTGAGAAGTTTGACATTTTCATATATTTTCATAATAACTACCATAAAGAAGATTCATTAATGCATTTCAATGCATGCAAGCAATGCCATAATAAAAAAATAAAAATAAAAATAAAAAAACCACACACAAAACAATAACCAAAAAAGGTCTCTAGATAATTGAGGATGTTGGAGAGGTGGTCACAAAAAGTATATGATGCCATAGCTCAGCCTTGAAACAAATGAAAGAAAAGCTTGAATATGTCTAGAACTACATTAATGTACAAGGCAATGAGTCCTAAAGGTGAATTCGTAAGTGGAAGTAAAGCCATTCATACTGTATTATAAAGAATGAAAACTCATTTCATAACACTTCAAGTACTCCAGCAAATTTTCTATTATAAATCAGACACAGGATTGGATGGACATAAACACAAGCAGTGAAAGATTACACATAGCTATGGACTCAGATGTAGCCTCTAAACACACTTTTTTTTTTTCCTTTTACAATGCACAAACCTGTTACTATAGACTCATTTATGGTCTTGTACTTGGTTGAAATCACTGTACAAATTATTCCTTAATGTAACCTTGTGCCTTCTTTTTTGTGCATATTTTTCATGTCTCCTGTATCTTTCATAACTTTTCATTCATCAGGTTATTAGTAGCAGAGCAATGCAACAGGATTCCCAGTTTTCATTCCTTAAAACAGAAACATCTCCAGTAGTTGGTTTCAAACAAGAGAATACATGAGAATAGACAAAATGTTTCACACTGTCCTTTCAATAGATTTAAAGATATGCA
>JAUBOD010000560.1:9271038-9281545 GCA_032353885.1 Nothura maculosa
ATCCAGGCGGGTTTTAAAGATCTCCAAAGAAAGAGACTCCACAACCTCTCTGGGCAGCCTGTTCCAGGGCTCTGTCATCCTCACAGTGAAGAAATAGTGACCATTACCCAGTGACTATTACCTGTTCCCCTTGCCCTCCACACCTAATTTGATTCCTGTTAAACTCCTGTTCTTAAGGATCTTAGATATTTTCAGTAGACTATTCTTTAGCAAGCAGGAAAAAGTGGGGTTTTTTTGTTTGCTTTTTGCCAGAAATATTAGTAAAATACAATTATCGGTCAAAACAGAACCCTGTCACTTCTATTAATGCATCATAGCACTAATTGCAGTGAATAATAACCATTTGGTTTGAATCAGATTGCAATTATCCCTTCAAACTGTATAGAAGGGGTTCAGGTGCCATTTTTCTTCCTTTCTCCTCCCTGAGCAGGTAGAGCATTCAGTTCCCAATTAAGATGTAGAATTAGCACTCAAGAGACAAGGTTATGGCTATACCTCCTTGCATGGCTTAGGCGGATTTGCCTCTTTCCGGCATATAAATCCATAAAATGAGAATAATTATTTGCTTTTCTTCCTCTGTCCATCTTGCTGTAGGAGCTTGAGCTCCCACATGAAAAGGAACACAGGTCTTGTGGTAGACTAGCACTTCTATCAAAATGCACAGGATGAGAGACTTAAATACTTTCTTTTCCCTTCCCTCACTGCCCCCTAACCCCTTTCCTTGAAAACATTCCTGTATTTTTGTTATTCTGGTAGGTAATGTTATTTCCCCTGCCCCTTTCTGTTCATAGAATGTGAACTCCCCCACACACCATAAAAAAAAAAAAAAATCATCTAAGCTATTATGTAAGTGATTTCTGCCAACTTGTCAACACATTGACTGTTTCATATATAATCACAAAGCTTTGGACTGTTTCAGATAGAGCTAAGATCCTTATATACGTTGTACCTATTGGTCACATGTTTAAATTCTTGTCTTGCCTATTTGATGTATTTTTTGAAAAAAAAAAATTTTTCAAAAAAATACTTGCACTTACAAACTGTTAATAATTTTATAGTAAATTCCTTGACATCTTCACTTTGTAGCAGTCTGTTCTAGAACGCATTGCTGCCCAGAAATTTGCCGATTAGATACTTTTAAAAAGTTAAACACAGACAAGATTAGGATGGATTTACTTAAACTGAAAAATAGTTTTCCTGTTTTTGCTGTATGCTTTTATAGTTAACTTATTCATGTGAATTTTATTGTATTGATCATTTAACATTCAGATTTATCAAAAATCACCCTGTTTTAAGTATTAAAAAGTGAATTCTCTGTAATGCAAACAAATATATAAATAGAATCTCATCAATGTCACCATCTAACTTCTCAGTTTAGACAAGTTCTCTTCTCAGCTTTTAACTCTGTGCTTACTGAAGTTTGAGGTCAAGCTTTACCTGAAATTGTAATATTCTCAGTGCGAGATACAATTACAGCTGACTTGCAAGTAATATTTCTGATTCAAAGCTTTTTTATTTCTTTTCTTTTTCTACTTCAAACACTAATGCTTCATGTGCAAGAGGATAATTAATACTGTGTCAGCAGTATCTACTGGAAAAGCCCATGATTGCTGCATTTTATCTTATTTTCAAGCTGAAACTTGGTATACAACTCCCTGCAAGAAGTATTTCATTATTTTGAATCAAGTGGTCCCAGGACTATTCTGGCTAGTGCCTCCATGAACTAGCCTTCAACTCAGAAAAGAAACAAATACAGTTAAAAGAAGTAGGTCAACTACACATAAGAGATGCCTTCAGTTTAGCAGGATACAAAAGGAGCAGCATACAATTTGTCAAGCTTCCTGTCCACATGTGGTGGAGTAGTTGCACCACTCTAGCTGTTGCACACTCGATCTAGGAAGAGCTTCCTCACCATGTGTTGAGCTAGTGGGTTCTCTCATTTGTTTGATTTCAGTGCTATTCTCCCTTGTGATGGGCTGAGAGATTTCTCCTACTGATTTCTTTAAATAGTACTCTCCTAACACTTTTCACACTTTATTTTTTTCCCCTCCTTTCATACTTTCCCACCCTCACTTCCCTTTATGTGTTATTTTATGTACCTAAGCCAAAAATACATCCTGAAGATACTGTGAGGGCATTATGCTGACAGCTAATATACATTGATCTAGAGCTGAGGTTATCTTCAGATCTCACTACAAAAGACATAGCCACCATTTGTGAAGATGGTCAGAGTTTCAGAGAAACAGACACTAACAAGGGGAATGTAAACTGTTATGGTATGTTTAGCTTTGTGAGTAAAACAAGTAAAATGGGTCATGTTAGAGAAATGTCAAATAATGAATGATTGAAACTGACCAACAGTTCTTTGTTTGTTCAAAAAGAAACTGATGCACAAGGAAAATAAAGAAATAATTTTAGCAAAGTAATAATATTGATTCTAACTCACAGTTAGGATTACTTAGGAATTAGGATTTTGAAGAAAACCAAGGATTTATATGGCCCATCAAACTATATGTGCTTACATTCCACAGGAACACTAGGTAATCATAAAAACAATCCACCATGACTTATGTCATGAACTAATCTCTAACTAAAAGCAGTTAGAAGTATCCTCTATGGGCAGATTAATCCATAATTATTTAAAACTTTTTTTTTTTTTAAATCACCTTCCTGTGAAGCATCTGGTACTAGTCACTGCCAGAGGAGGGATGTTCAATGTGACAGCCTGTTAATGCGACTCAGGAAGGTAATTGTTATGATGCTGATGCTTTGTTTGAGCTGCTAGAACATACATATCTTAACCCCAATGTGCCTTTCTTTAAGAGTGATCATTGTCATAGCAACAGAAGCAGGAGGGCCACTTTCCTTTTCGAGGGTTTACAGAGAGCAGCCATGTGTCAGACTGTCTCCTTGCTGTGTTTCTCAGTATAGGCAGTATGCTGAGGAGTGAGGCAAGCATCACATATAGCCCTCTGGAGGGTGGGAGAAAATGCTTGCTGGAAGCAATGGTGCAGCCAGAGGATTTTCAGGATGCCATGAGATACAAGGAAGACAAAGTCAGGAGATGGAAACTTGCCACAACAGGAGAAACTGAGGAAGAGTGATGGGGCACTGCTAAACCAAGGCAGCAACAGAAGACCTCCAGAGCCACCACATGAATTCAGTTACACTTCCCTTAGCTATTTGAAATCACAGCTAAAAACATTGTCATATTGGAAGGGACACAGTAGTCAAGATAAATTGCTTTAAAATCCCTCTTTATAGTTCTTAGTTTTGCCTGTATTAAAAAAAGAACTTAATTAGCCCTTTTAGTCTTAAAGTCATTATTGTTTAAGAGCTTGTGAGTATTGCAGAGGGAACTCGCTATCAGTAAAAGTCCTAGATTTACACACACCCCTCCCTGCCCCAGCAGTGGCTGCCTAGAGGTCCCACCAGCCCCTTTCCCTGCTGCCAGCTCACAAACTTACAACTCTCCCTAGAAGGAAATCTCTCATTTATCTTCTCTCCTAGCTAGTACCACAGCTACATGGGTACAAGATATAACATATTTCAGCAGGTCCTGCCAGGTTAGATTCTGAAAAGATATTTCACTCAGGACACATGGCAGATTAAAGTGAAGCCTAAGCAGGTGCAACATACTTAGACTAAAGCATTCAGGAGACTGCTTACACCTTGGTAAATTCCTCTCAGCCAAGATATCTTCTGCTTTGACACCACAAAGCAGCTTGACTTCTTTGCAGCTTTCATATTTACAACTTCCCTATGGGATTCTCCTCCTGTCCATGGTTTTGGGAGCCCAAAACTCCTCTTTGGGGCCTAGCTTCTCCTCACCCCCACCATGAAATCAAAACTACCTAAACTAGAGGAAAACAGGAAGACATCTTCTCCTTTCAATTAATAACTCAGCCATGGCTATCACAGCATCTTCATGGTTGGTGCAAGAGGTTACATGTGGTATGTATAATTTTGCATCTTTTATGTTGCATGATAATATTGAACAGGGAAGGGAAAAGGAAAGAAATGGCAGTTTCCCCCAACACTGCCATGCATTGAAAGGAGGGTTGCACTTGATCATTAAGGTTAGACAGACATTTTCCTCAGATTGTCACAGCCAGGAATACTTGTCTTATGAATTCTATTACATAGCTTGTTATTTTTTGTATTAGAATGAAATTTTGATCCCTTGAAAAATAAATGAGACCTTTCCTGTCACCTTTCACAGAGATAGGATTTAGAATTACAGAAGGATGTTTTAGGACATTAATATTTCAGTAAGAAAAAGCCTTAATATCAAAATGAAAGGAAATGCAAGATTAATAACTTCCAATTCAACCCTAGAGAACAGCTAATTAAATAAAAATAGAATATTATTTTGAAAGAGAAAAATCATGGATTATAGCAACTATTTTTCAATAGCTTAATTAAACTATAATGCAGATAGGCTTTTTCAGCATCCTTACTTATACTATTTTTAAGATCAAAATAATTATTGACTTCCAAGAAGATTAATCTCCTTTTCCTAGGGAAAAAAAAAGTAATTAACCCTAAACAGCTTTAACAAGAACAACAAAACTTACTAATTTTTAATTGGTGACGTAACAGGTTAGTGAAACATACTCACTGGAAGAGAAAGCAGGATTAGATGCAATGTTTTGGCCACAAGGCATTCTGTGGGCTGAGGAGAAAAGAAAAAGGTTACATACTACTAATTTCTTCTACTGCCAGGAGAAGCCCTGGCAGCCAAACATCACCTTTAATCTTTTATTTCTTCTGTTAATTTTAGTTAATTTGCTTTTAACTTTAATGCATTTATTTAAAGAGATCTCCCTTATTCCATTCTAATGGCTCAGCAATATAATTCACACAAATGTGGTGACTTCAAACTACTTCATTGACTTACAGCTCTCACGCAGACTTGTTTGTGAAGCTAGCTCTTATTTTCAAGTTGGTCAAGTAATACCATTTGTATAGAATAAACTTCATTCTTTTAAAGTTCCTACTGGTACTTTTTCAGGGGACTATTTTCAAGCTTTATGAGTTACACCAGTCCTAACAAACATGAATCTAAATCTTCAAGTTGTTTGTAAGACATAGCCAGAAAGGCTTCATGGAAAAAGAATTTGGTGGAGTTCCTTTGTTTGCCTTAAAAGGAGGCAGAAAAAGGGTAGAGACTTTTATCTCCTTGTTCCCAACATCCTACATCCAGATAGCTAAAATAAAACATCCTTTTCCTCACAAAATCAGGAGGGTGAGCAGACCACTCGGTTCTTCTCCCTGCCTTCTCTGACATGTAAGAGCTATTGTGGTTTCTCCACGTAGGGGAAGAACTCCATCCAAAAAGAAACCACAGCATGAAGCATCACCTTCTTTCCTGAACACACAGCTCTGCTGCAAACCTCCTCCATAAATAGGCTCTGGATAAAAAGCCACATTAGGAACAATGGCAAGGAAAAGAGAGCCGCAATGTGATTACTGGATAGAAAAGAAAGTCTGTGACCTCACTATCCAAAATAGAGTGCACATAATGCCCTGCTGTCACTATTCAGCATAAACTATGTTAGATCTCCGGGATCATTCATTGTTTCAGTCCTCCTCTTACTGTTCTTCTAGAAGATGTCTTATACACTTTTTCTGTCCCAGTCTTCCCTGCTTCTGTCACAAAAGTGTCCTTGCTTTTTCTCTTGCATGCATGTGTGTATTGAAATTTCAGTTTAAGTAATGAGCTTCAGACTTATTAATTCTCAGGCAATCCCTAGAACCATGAAAAGACTACACACAAAAAAATAAGGTAGTGTACACTTGACAAATTAAGGTCTCATTCTATCCTCTGCCAGGAGATGTGCTTCCACAGAGGTCAATGACATCATTTGATTACAATAGTGTTCAAGGTCTGCTTTTTTTTTTTTCCTTTGTTTTTATTGTCTCCATCTGGGATGATAAGATTAAACTTGACTGGAGAATAAATTATGTGCTCAAGACACAAGATATACATAAGAATTAAAGCTCATAAAGTCAGTGCGTTTAGACTGCGTTCATAAAAATGGTGGGAGTTAACACATAGGCCTTTACTTGGAAGTGCTCCCAACATACTGAAAACACATGAATAGTGCATAATAACAGAGTTTAAGAACTTAAGGAAGAGACAAATGGGTTCTCAGGAGACAGGGGATTTAGTCTCTCCCAGACACAGATAGGGAGAGACTATATACATAAGGCCAAAAGTCCTTGAAATGAATAAGGCAAGGACCAGGTTCAGCATAATTCATATCAAATGCAAGCAGAAGAAAGAAAAACAAACAAATGAGTAGTTATTCCAACTGCTTTATATTATTTTAAGCAAAGTATATTTTGTAGTTTTCCAAGAAGCAATGGCTATATTAGAACAATAAAAAATGCTGTATTCTCCACTTCAAGTAACAAGGTAACTAAGCCAAATTCTTTCCTCATATAGTCATAGCAAAATTTCTGAACTGAGTATTAATTGACAATTTGATGTATTATTAGCCTAGAATATTCCCATTTTCTCACATTGCTTAGAATTCTCAGAAGAGCACTACTCAAGCAGAAACTTACCTGAATTTGGAGGTAGAGCCTCCCACCACATATCCATGATTGCACTGTATATGAACCATCTTAATCAAATATTTGTCCAACTGTGTTAGCTATATTTTCAACCCCTTTTGGGCATTTAGTAAAAGTTCAGTTGTAAGAGAAATGCTGCCAAAACACACTGAAGGTAGCTCGAAGCTGATCTCTTTTCCTCATACAGCAATCGTTACATGGAATTAGTTTCACCTGAAACCAATCAGAGTTTACTGGTCATGTGTTAAGAATACAAGTAATCAATATGCAGCTGGCTGTGGGACAACTGCAGTACCTCAAGGGTCAGGAGTTACAGAGCATTTCTGACATTTTCTTGTGGGCACTGGTTTATATGCCCCATTTAGCACCATGCCACACAATTTCAGCTAACTGAATTTTACTTATGATATAATAAGGCATCTTTATTATAAATAAGGTCATTAATATAAATAAAGCATCTTTATTATAAACAAGGATAACCCTTCTTTCCTTGAAAAAGCCTTTAAAGGCCTCAGAATTTGGTAATTACAAAAATCTAATTCAAAACAGAGACCATGTGATTATCATCTCACAGATCCAATACAAGAAAAAAAGGGAGTTACAAGTAGTGTTTTCCAGAAATGGGGCAGTAAAATCACTAAATACGGAAAGAGAGTTTGGCATTTCTTGTGGATATTCACAAGGCCCAAAAGACCTTACAAAAGCATCATCTTTTATGCTGATAATGAATTGCATGAATAAAGTAAAAAATAAAGTTTAGATTCCTAAACTGTGGCCATTATAAGCTTGACATGGCTGAGGGAAGGAGGAAAAGCAAAGGTGGCTATAAACCACCTTCCTCAGGTGTTTGTTTTTCAGCCTCCAGTGTACCTTAGAAAAGCCTTGGGCTTCCTTGAACTGTGCTCAGGCAGCCACAACTTCTATGTGGAAAAACTGCCGAGACTGAAGGACAGCAGAGCTCCTCTCCAGGAACACACCTAGAGATGTGACAAGTGACTTACCCCATAGAGGGAAACCCACTTTGCGTGTGTGTGTGTGTGTTTGCATGTGTGTATGTGTGTGCATGTGCACTTTGCAGCGCACTGTAAGCTGTTTGTTAGTAATGAGGTACATCCAACCTACTGTCTCTGCTTATGCTGGGGTTATTCAAAGAATTGCTGTCATTATTCTCCACTTACACGTTCATCACTCCCCAGAGGAAGGGGATGAGGATAGTCTGCACACAGCAATGGTTGGGTAGGGATGCAGTTCACAGGCAGAACCAAACAGGAGTCCAGCCATACTGAAATATAATTAGAAAGCTCTCTGATTAAAGATAACCAGCACTCGAGGTCAGGAGCAACCGCACCTCTGCTCTGACTATTTCTGTGCATGTGGGTCCACAGTTAGTATTATAATTTGTACAAGTGGCTAAAGCTATGCAATTTTACCAGTTTCCATCCTTTCTTGTTACAATGGGGAAACTTTCACTGATGCCACATGTTTTTTTGGATGGAGAGCATTCAGCATTCTGTGACAGCGACAAACAAAATATTTCATATAGCTTCACAAGGGACTAATTTTGTTTCATTTCATTTTTCTAAGCTTAAAATGTCACCTTGCAGGAGCCATATGGAGAAAACAAAATAATTGTGTTGTAATCTTCAGTTAGAAACTTCAAGGGAACCTCCTGGAAAAGCTGCATGTGACCCGAGAGCTGCGAGCTGAGACACATTGTCTATCATAATCATCTGTGCACCAGGTTTAAAGGCTGCTTCAAAAGCAAATAGGAATGGCATTAGCCTAACTGCCTGCAAAACAGTAGTGGGTAAGGAAGCTCTGCTGGTATGAACTTCTGTGACTTCCCCAGATGAGACTAGACAGAACAATTTTTACTTTCATCGCTTGCTAACTGTTCCTGTCTAGGCAGTCTCACTGCTTAAAGATCTGAAGATGACCTAGCTGTTTGGTTTGATTGTGGGCACTTCTGCAAGCAGGCAGTTTAGAGAAAAAAAGACACATGGGCAACACTGCTGTGGGTACCACCAAGGGCAGAAGTACCATCCTGAACCCATTGTAGATGGTGAGAAGTAACTATTTTTTTCTGAGGAGATTTGAGTGTTCTTCTCATTTGAATGTAACTTCTGGGGTGAGCTAAGGAAAACATATTGGTAGGTACACAGAAAATTATAGATACATACATTACTTAAAGTCCTATTTATTGCTCCCCATGCATGTGAATTTTTGCTTACAGCACATACTATATACTACAGACGCAATTTACAACTCTTATGTGAAGACAAAACAGACTCTGGTTTTCAAATTCTCAAGAGATTTCCTGTTGTAAACATACCTTTTTCTCAAAGAATTTCTTGTTAATGGAAATGTTAAGAAAGACATAGTATTCTATTTATTACATATTAACTTACAAATTTTTGTCTTTGTTAGTGTCCTATAGTACAATAGTTGAGTCTTTCTTGGAGACATAAGCATCGCCTCTTTCTGTGATATACTTTATAACTCAGGTACAGGAAACCACCCAAGACAAGATGACATACTTTTCAGGTGTAAATTACCACTGAACTTTTCATTCATGTGTATATTAACTAGAAATTTTCATCATCTGATGCTTGTAGCCTACTGTATCAATGCATAAGATGATCTACATCTTACCCCCACCAAATATGTATTCATCTAATGAAATACTAGCTGCGCTTGAGGCATATTAGTATTAGAGAACTTGCACCGCTGATGATTTTTTTTTTCTTTTTTTGTGAATAAAGGATTTCTATCTCCAGGGCCGTCAGCATGGAGTCTTCCATAAGTCATAAATTCACCAAGAAAAGAATAGTGTGAACATATCTGAAATAGATCTATACACTGAAATGTGGAACTGTGCAGTCCAAATTCATGGCTCTACAGTCCTTCCTAAACTGACTGTTCTGAACTCTGCCAGGATTTGATGTAGCTTGCTTTCAATTACCCTGTGGGGGCTGCGACCACTTGCATTTGTCAAACAGCAAGACATGTATTACTACCATTGATATTAGGCTCCATAGGGCAGTTACAGGAGAACCCACACTACAATACTGTCAAATTATGCCTTGCAGGTGTAACAAAATGATAGGAATAGAGTCTCAGCTTTTGGACCTAGGGTACTACAAAGCCTTTAAAGAGTAGATGTTGTTAGAGGGAAGGTGGTATGGTAAAGGTATATATAATCACAGGCATGTATTGCAGTGCCCTGTAAGGAGCAGATGGGAGTCACTGGCAAACCAGAGCAGGGTTTTCATGCACAGGCTGGGTGGAGGCTGCAAATGCATAGGGAGTTCTGCAGGAGGAGGAAAGGCCAAACACCAGCCTTGAAAAAGTGCAGAGAATGCAATGAAGGCACCAGTAAGCAGAGAAATTCAGTGTATCTATGTGTGTGCATAAATGCCCTGGTGAAGAGGATGGAGAAGGCAGCAGTGCTTTCCATGGCCTCAAAGAGAATGAGACTCATACCTAGTGGACTTGCAACGTAAATAAGTCTTCTCCTCCTTCTGTCCAATAGAGGATTAATAAGAGCAGAATCATAGCGGTTGGAAAAGACCTCCAAGATCATCAAATCCTGCATTACTCAGAATTAACACCAACCTATCTAGATCAGTGCCATGGGAGAAAGGAAAGGGGAAGGGGGAACCAGGTCTTTCCACACACCCGTTCATTCCTGCCATCCTGTGTTTGGGGTCAGCTCTTTTCTGGCAGGGAATTGTTCATGAGAGAAAGTTTTTTTTTTATTTTTGCTATAGGAACACAAGAAATCATTAAATCATAGAGTCATAGAATGCTTAAGGTTGGAAGGGACTTTAGAGGTCATCTAGTCCAATCCCCCTGCACACGCAGGGTCACCCAGAGCACATGGCTCAGGGCTGCATCCAGGCGGGTTTTAAAGATCTCCAAAGAA
>JAUBOD010000560.1:9281704-9325721 GCA_032353885.1 Nothura maculosa
AAGCCAAAGTGAGATGGCCCCTGAGATCCCTTTAGATGATAGTGTTTCTTCCAAGTTTTTGTGGGATGTGTCATACCACCACTGACTATTCTTTTCAATGACTATAGCGTTCAGTTCATAATAGCATAGTCCTGGATGGATAAGTGCCTTTGAGTGATTACTAGATAAGAAGCCATTTTGCTCAGAAACTGTAAGAATGTTAGTTGTTCAAGATGGAAATCCCTGCCACCTCCCATATAGTTCAGTTAATTGTTCCAGGTGGACCAATTTCTGACTGCTGCTGGTAATTGGCTTGAGCTCCAAGGCTCAATAGCTCTTGCAAACTGAATTCTACCTTATATAATTGCAGCAGCTGTTTTTATTTGATATAGTAACTTCTCTTTAAAATAGATTCAAAAGGCTTCGCTGTGATTTCCAGATGACCTCATGTATTAGGTACTCAATAATAATGGATGCCACCGTTGCTGGTTTTGTATTGCTAGGTTTGTAAGTAGCAAGCTACATAAAATAAATTTCAATCTATTTGACATGGCTAAGCCAATAGCAAAGCTTTAGTAAAGAGGGGCAGCACTGCACACAGGAAAGCCCTTAGCGCATAAGTAAAGATGAAGCTTTCAGGCTCGGTTGTCCTTGAGAGGATATGTTGTAGGTTAGAAATCAAAGCAAAGCCACTTTTACCTCTGTTAAAGGCAGAAGCATATTCTTACTGGATAACCTAAAAGAAAATTGTAACTCACTCAGTTAAAGTAATAGAGACTAGAGAGATTCTGAAAATAATCAAATAAGAATTATAAAACATCAATGCGATATTGTGCAAGAATTTAGTACAAAAAGTAAAAAACAGAATAATTTAAATACCTAAATCTGAAAGCCTCATCTTAGTTATAAACTTTGGAATGTACAGTATAAGCTTGAAGAATATTTCAGATGTTAGTTAAATCTAAAAACTGGAAGGACATTGAAAGGGCATAGTATTATATATATATATATATATATATATATAGGGAAAACACTTTAGTTAAAAAAAAACTCAATAAAGTAGTATTATTAGGTATATAAATGAAAAAGGGCTCTTACGACACCTAACTGGTATAAATGGAAAAAGGTAAATATGAATATAATCAAAGCGCCTGAGTTACATATTAGTGACATGAAGACAGAAGCGCCCTGTAGGGTTAAAGCAGCTTCTGTAGGTTCCATCTGTACCTCAGATAGTCGCCTCCTGAACCCCAGCTGCTGTAGCACAGATTAATTGGATTGAGGTTAGCTCCACTGATTTTTACTGCTGAGGATTTTGCCCTCTCCTTTGCTACATAACAGGGGCTAGAGATTGTTATTATTTTATGTGTCCATATTCCCTCTGTTCAAATTCTCTAAAATTGTGCCTTATTATAAATTAATACGTCCAAGATGAAAGCTGAGGCTGGCCTAAAATGAAATTCAGAGAAATGTTATTCTCTGAGAAATTTGTTGGACCAGAGAATGTTGCCAACTATTGCAGGGATTTAAATGAAATTCTCTCTCTAAAAATCTGGGTTTTTTTTAGTAGGAGGTATGTTTCAGTTTCAGTCTTTCTGAATTAGAACTGTTTGTTGTTTGCACTGTTTTGAGATGACTTATGTAATCAAGATCTTATTTCCCAACTTACTGCTATTGAAATAAAACTTTACTTGGTCAAAAGACTTTTTTCATATTGTGAAATTGGAATTTTTAAGATTTTTGTTTTGTACATGCTCAAATAAACAACCTATCTGAATTTCCTAAAAGACAGTAATTCTAGTCCCCCTATAGTTTAAGTGATAGCAAGTTCAAGTTATTTACACATATTTAAAAGAAAACTAAATATCTAAAATAAATTCACCTATCAATGAATGGACCATACCACTTGAAATTTCACAGAAATATTCTAAAAGTAATTTGCAAAACAATATTTTTATTAATAATGACCTATCGCTTCCCAATATATCTACTACAGTCAAAAGCAGCTTTTCCAAGATGTGTGACTAATGAAAGTGTTTTAAATTGTTCATTTCTACATTTTCATTCACAACCTCACTCTGAAGTCCAAGCAAAAGCTGAGCTAATACAAAAAAAAACATTTTTCAAGGGATATTTGTTTCAACAACTACAAAAATTCATGAAATATTCTTTTGGATGCTTGGTTTGCTTACTTTGGACAAGCATTCATTCACTGATTTTTATTAATTCCTGTTCACAAAAGTTACTTTTAAACTGACATCAATGAAGAATTGATCCAATTGAGGATCATTTTTTTACCTTGTAATTTTAATAAGTTATAGCTACATTAATTTAGCTTTTTAGCTTTGTCAAAGACAGGGTGAATATTTAAAGGTTCTTATAAATACTGAAAACAAAAATTTGGTGGATTCATTGCTTTCCAAGTGCCTTAGAAGACTTCATGAGTAAAGTAAAAACATTGACTCTGTATGGGAGAAGAAGAGGGTTGCAGAAAGGAAAAATCAAATGCAAAAAAATCATAAGTGAATAAAGGATAGTAGAACTCCACATGCAGTTTAGTCAATCTGTGAATTGTACCACATTCGGTGACTTTTAGACTGATGATTCTGGCTATTTTCTTGATCTTCAGTAATAATAGGAAAAGAAATGTCCATCTTTTTTTTGGGCGGGAAGGAAGGAGAGAAGATTTACAAGAGTTAAGAAGTGATCATCTGTGCTCTACTCCACAGGAGTAATCCTGAATAAGCCTCTCTCTTCTGGATTGAATGCTTACTGCCAGCAATAGGATACTGGAATGAAGGGATCTGTATTGCCATCTATTCAGGCAGTTATTATTTCCTGGAGGATCTAAGGCATTTCTTTCTTACTGAGGCAATCTGATTGCCAATCTAATTGTTAAATTTACTGCATTTCATGAATGTCCTTCTGTTAATCATATTGGGCCCAATCCATCTCTGTATGAAGTCTTTGAAAAACTATCATTTACTTTAGGGAAAGTTGAATTAGGAAGCAATAGATATGCCAGTTCATGAAATATGTGGAGAATTTCAATCATCTCTTAAAAACAAATGACATCTCATCTCAGAAGCGATAAAATGTCATTTAATTTCTGTTGGCATTCCTACCCACATCTGCACCTGCAGCGACAATATTCTGAGAGTTGAATGATATTCAGAATGAAGACAAAAGCACAGTGTCGGCAGGTAAAGTAATTTGGCTCTCATATTGACTGGAGCAATTTGGGTGGCCACTGCTGTGAACCAGATGAATGGCAGCTGGAAAAAAATCACAGAACTAGCGATAAAAACTCTATCGATATAAGAAATATATCTAAAACGCATAAAATATTAAAATGGTGCTTACCTTTCTGTGGTTACCTAGCAAGTTCACTCTCCTTAAAAAAATACATACAGCATTTTCCCAGAAACACATAACTTTCTCTTTTCTCATAATGTACACTTAAGTATGCATGGAATACATTTACCAGAAGAGCAAAAAAGTGAAATTCTAATGACATAGCACTGACTGGCCACTCTCCAAATAGTTGTGAAATGCTATGATATAAAAACACCTGAGACAACCGGGCTGTATAAAATCAAAAGCAAAGTTAATATGCTTCAAAGGACACTTTTGTCCTGACTGAGACCTATATGGTCTCACATATATGAACCACTTACATTAACCCTTAGTATTTTAATTTACAGTAGAGCGAAGTGTTGCAGATTTGGAGTATTTTTTTCTGTGTATAAATTCTATTTCTCTGGATGCTCAGCAGTGCTAAGAACATGAGATGGAGAGGTATGAAAGGAAGATAGAGGAGAAGGTAGAATCTGGTGAGGATTCAAATGCCCACTGTTTTTCCCGGAAATCACAACCTATGTCAAGCAGAGCCAGCACAGCTTTGCCACAGCTCCTTCAAGCGCAGTGAGTGCTGCAAGGGGAAAAGGGTTGTCTCTAACACCAATCTCATCCTCCTGAATATATCTGCTTACCAACTGTATATGTTGCTATATACATACAGAAAGCAATTTGGAATCAAAAGCTTTTAACAGAAAGTAGATTTTTTGGAGTGAAGAAAATGATTTTGTTGTGATAATGGCAATTTATTTTGTTTCAAAGTCATAAGAATGCTATATTGTCCTGAAAATTTTGAAGCATTTTACATTAATTCATTCGTTCTGATTGTTCATATTTTATTTAATTGTATTCTGTGGGGGAAAAAAAGGCAAACGTAAAACCAGCCAGTTAATATTTCAGTAAATTTCCAGAACTTTTTTTCTGCAGTATTCTTCAGAAACAGTTGTAAAGTGTTGACTGTTCTCTCCAACGTGGGACAAAGGGAAAATCATGAATTATAGAAATTTGGGACATAACAAAAACACTGAGTTCCAATTAGCTCTAAAAACGCATTTAATATTGCTACTTACCTACCTCATGAGGCTGGTATGAGATTTCATTAGATGAGGTTTCTCAGGCTCTGAAGACTGCCTAATGAAAGGTGCTCTTTGTGCGAGCACAAAGTGTTATTACTGTATTGGCTTCTGAAACCGACATAAAGGCAACTCCCATTCCAACAGAGGCAATTTGCGATCTTCATCTAAGTAACCAAGCTGCATACACAGTTCTCCCCTTCCGAGAGTATTTTCTATAAGTTTTTTACAGTGCGTTACTTTATTTATTTATTTTGCTAGTAAAAAACAAAGTGCTTCTCTGCAATAAGCAGCAAGAACAATGCTTGGAAAAAGTCTGGATCATTCAGCCTTTACTCAATTCCTTCAGAATGACATCTTTGCAAGAGTACGTAATGAGTTTTCATCTCTGAGTGGGGGTCAAAACTTACTGAATTATTTACTTCAACATGTGAAAAGCAGAAGACTGTTTATTTGAAAGGCAAGGGGTAAATCAGGAATCCAGCCTTACTAGTAGCAAAAGACAAGATCCCCTTGATTCTGTTCCCCATGAAGGCTGCCTGACCTAAAACTTTATGATAAGATTGTAATCTTATGCAAAACTTTTTTCTTTTTTTCAATACACAATGCATAATGCTTAGCTTGTGTTTTGAAAAGAGATTCTTCAACTAATTTCAATTTTTAGGTGAGAAATATGGAAGATGTAGGGATTTTTAATGTACATCCATATGTGATAGAAGTACAGGTTTGTGAATTTATTACTTAAGGAATTTAAAGAGGGACTTAAAAGTGAAAACGTAAAGAAGCTTCTTTGGTCTCGCCTGCTATGCAATGCTATGTTATGCACATCCTATGCATATTTCTGTCAGAATTTTTCACTTCCAAACCAATTTTTGACCTCCTTCTCTCCACCACAAATTTTCAATAGGATTATCACAAGGCACACTTAAAAAATAAAACCATATTCCTTTCAAGTACCTTGACAAAGTGGGATAGGATCATAGTTATTTAAGTGCCCAGGCTGTGTTGAAGTTAGATACATAAGCATCTCTGAGCATTGGTTTCTAAATTTCTGCAAACAGTGAATGCTCATAACATCCCAAAATACCCCCAAATACAGCACTTAGCTTGCACATTTGTAGGGCTGTCTATTTCAGTCCACAGATGCTACAGTATATCAAGACTTTTAAACCAAGGAGAGGCTGACCAGAAGCCCCACAGCAAATATTATTGAATTCAGTGCTGCTATTTATTTTATTGACTAGTTTTTTAGGAATGCATTATTTTCCCATTATCTGGAAAACACTAAGCTCCTTCCAAATAGATAGTTTTAGTGCTGATGTTTTCACTTTCCACTCTGCTTTATTGCCTGTTATAATGCTCACTGTTATTTTTTTCTGGCACAATATCATATATATAATAAGAAATAAGCAGAGAACATTAGTTTCTGGAAAGCCAAGTGTCCTGTATAACTTGAAGGACCTGTAGCAAGTTAATAAAAACTATCTTGCCATCGTGCCAGCTAGCATGCACTGGGGAAGCTGATGTCCACTAGCATTAATCCAAAGGGACAAAACTTGTCCCTACTAAGGTCAACTCCTTAATACTGTTTTCCAAAACAAGTTTTAGAGGAAATGGAGAAACTAGACAGGAATGCCAATAACATAAGTTCTTCCCTATGAAAAGCTCCTATCTGCACTGACATTTAAAGTAAAATTTGAAAGACGCCTTCAAACTCCTCAGTTTGAAGATCATCATCTTTGTAAAGCATGCTTTTGCAGCCATTTGTTGTTAAAATGATGCTTCTGAGAAAGCGCAAAGATAGTCTTGTGCTTGGAATTTCAAACACCTCCAATGACAACTCATTTAGCACGTTTTCTAGAGCTGCACTAATGGGGAGGATTTGTTGATTGCAGATGATAAAAATGTTATTCTTTCTCAGTATATTGTCAAAAGATGATATAAAGGCTGATCATTCTGTTCCTCAAAATCCAATAACTCTTAAAATGCCCAAGGGATAAGGGGTGGGTTGGAGGAAATAGCTGTTTGATTTCCCTCTATCTTTTTTGAAATAATAGGAAATTATACACCTAACAGAGTGAAAAACAGTTGTACACTGCTACTGCAGCAGTCTGTGGGTTTCATGTTTATAATTGCTGGGCAATATCACATTGCCTTTCCAATGATACAGCTAAGGCAACAACAATAATGGTAATAGTGGACTCAGTCAGGCAGGTAATTATCTCCATATATATAATTAGAAGATATGGGAGGAAAAAGGCTCGAGAATTAGCTTGTTTACATTGGGTTTCAAACATCAGGGTAGTGAGCAAAATCGAAGGCTTTCAGCTTATAAGTGCTGCTTGTTTCCTGAAGAGGTTGTGTCTCCCACTTGACCTGCCTGGGCTGAGTACGGCCCCACGCCTGGCAGGGCCGGCTGGGCCTGCTCACCCCACCAAACCATGGGCTGCCACGGAGAACAGCACTTCTCTGAACGGAACATGGCGCCCAAAAGGCTTTGAGGAGAACAGCAGCAAAAGGAAACGAAGCAAAGATGATTCCATCTTACTGGTTCTACTGCAAATAAAGAAAAACTTAGCCCAAGCTAAGGTCTTTGAGTAACTGCTCTGCAGCTTAGAACAGTTACAAGGGTTTATTAAACTGCTAACAAGTAAATTGATTATCTCTCTGTGGCACAGAGAGATGCCTATTCACAGGCATAGTATCCTGAGTTGGATTTCTTTCCTCCCCTCAAAGCAAGTGCCTTGCAAATCTGATCCTCTGAAGGTAGAACTGTAATATACCCAGTCATAATTAGTTTCTCTGATTTTATTATAATTTCTAATTCCAGCATTTTTCACTTGAGAATTTCAAAGTAATTTGTAAACATAAATTCATTCTTACAGTTGCATCCCAATACAGGTGAGAATTGTCCTATACTGAGGTTAGAAAACAACAAAGTAAGTAATCTTTCCAACTTTTAGAGAGTGAAATGTGAACTAAACCTAGCACACGAGGTGTCTATACCTCCAGGATTAGGTTTTCACTGTAGAACAGCCTTTAGTGCCTGCATCTGAAACACTGTGACATTAGGTCCTTCAGTAAGAAAGAGTCCAATGTGGGAGGCTTCTATGCTAGCATTATTTTAATGAATGATGAATTATGATGAATTTATGTCTAACAATTCCTATAGCTTCTTCCTTTGGGGTGTGTGTATGTATCTATATATGTGTGTGTATTTACATATATACACACATATATATATGTTTTTAAAATATATTTTGGGACATCTTCCAGGGCATCTTCCAGAAGTTTTAGTTTAAAATAAATTCAGTGTTCTGAAAATCAAATATTATCATGAAAAAGGCAGCATTCTCATTTCATCTCCAATTAAATGAGATGCTGCTTTCCTATCTGCAAGCTTGGAACGTGCTCAAAAACACATCAGAAAGGCCATCGTATTTGGATAACATTATCATTGTTAAAAAGCTAAAATATTACGGCATCATTTCAGTGAGACCTTAAGAAACACGCACTCGGTATGATTTAAATTAACTGGATAAATGCTTACAGTGACAATTATGTTAATATTTTGAAGACCCTTTAGGGCTGAGAATGAACAGCACTTAAAATCCTTTGAAAAAAATACACATACTGCAAACAAGTACCTTGTTGTTAAATCTGCTTTCGCCATAATTTAAGGGTTTTTTTCGAAGCACTGAGGTCAAGTTCATACAGAGTATAACTCCACTGACTTCAGCTGAGTCATTCTCATGATGGTTTCAATGTTCAGAAGACATTTTCTTGCAAAATGTCTTCTTTACATAGATAAAAAGCTTTCATTATAATTCCAAGTATTATCCCTGTCACTGAAATCCATTAACAGCTTTTTTGTAAGGGATTACCTCTTTTTCTATTTTATTCTGTGGCTTGGTTGACGACTATAATGGAGCTAGTTGCTGTTCAGATCAGGGTAATTCTGTAAAAGTAGAAATGTAGATATAGAGTCCCCAGGAAATTATTATGGGGTTTGGCTCTCTTAGATTTTAATCATGTATTGGTTAGCATCAGTGGATGCTAAAGAGATCCTAAAAGATGCTTGGGACATTGCAGTCCCCTGCAAGGTGAATCTTTCTGCACTCATCTTTCCTATAAGCAGCAATGCATTGGTGAAGTCAATTTTTCAGCAGGTATTCTGTTTACAGTGCAGTTTTAAATAAATAATTTTATAGGAATGCACTTAAAACCTTGATAAGTGATTTTGGTATTTAGAGGCTCTTGAGTTTATATTGCTGAAAGCACATAAATAATTTATAGCCAGAAACAAGTGAAAGGAGGTTTGTTCTCTAGCAACACACATCATGTGCCACATTAGCCTATTTTCTATCCATGAGCTAAAACTTACACTGAACTACACTGGTTCACATCAAGAAACATATTTTCCTTGAAAAAATATGCTGTGATTGCAATCGCATAGTCCTTACAAAAGCAAAATTTCTATGAAGTTCAGCAGTGTTAAATTCTTATGCCTAAACTCTATCAAGCTCCTTTATCAGGCCTCCAGAATAGGAGTAAATCTAATCTTTATACCAAGTAAGTACAGGAACTCTCAACCAAAGTAAAACATATAATAGCAATGTTAACAAAACTGATAAAAGTTCAGTATATATATATATTCAATTACTGTAGCTATGTTAGTCAAGAATCACATCTCTGGTACAAATATACTTGCAGATGTTGTAGTGCAAGCTCAAAAAAGAAAAGGAAAACAAGAAAAAAAAAAGAAAAAGTGAGAAAGTGAGAGAGAGGAGAGAACGAGAGAGAGAAAGAAAGAAAAGAAAGAAAAGAAAGACCTAGGAAAAAAAAATGATCTGAGAAGAGACACTAAAAACAGAAATAGCTTATACAGAGATTTGTGTGTACAAACTTGCTTGTATTTTTATATAAGTAACAAAAATAATTTATTGTTTTGAATTGATGAGAGTTCTGCCTTTCTTATAAACAATAAATCATCCACATACAAGAATTCATCCACAGAAATGCACTTCAGTGCAATTACTACACAGAGCTGAAAAAGGAATTGCTGTCCACTCTGGTGACATAGATGCAGTTAATGAAAGACTAATAAACAATCTGTGTTCTTTAGTCTCCTGACGAGTGAGTATTCTAAAATAGAAGATGATATAGATCCCTCCAGACCTCTCTGTTAGATCAAACACTGGGGCAGGGATAACTCTTTTCAATAGTAGAGATTACTATTTTTTAATCTCTGATTGGCACTAAAATGTCTTTTGTAGAGTGTGCAATCTTACAATGGCCAGTTACTGATGACACAACCATAGTATGTACACACTGTCCCCAGGGCATGCAGACTTTGTGGTACTGTTGGTCTTTCTAGTTACGTACATCTCTCTGTCAATCTATACGTCCACCAACCTTCCCAAGTGTCTATCATAACAGAAAGTCGACACTATTGTGAACTGCTTGCCTACAACATCCAGCTTGTAAGTCCACAGCAGTGCTCTCCCCCACTCTCTTTGTGGCCGTCCAGCCCATCATATGGGACATATGAGTAGAGAGTGAGTCCATTGGGGAAGGGCTTCTTTAGCTTGCCCCTTTCAACTACTAACCAACTCTGTGGTCTTCAAGAAGCAGAGAAGGAGCTCTGGGAGACATGTCTGGCACAGCCAGGACATGGCAAATAACAGGATTTGCTTCCAGCTGAGAATGGCTCTACACTGCACAAATTCATCTCTTCCTGTCATTTCCCTTCTCCCCTGAAGTTAATGGACATTGATCTCTGCTGAGAGGGAACAGAGTTCATCACCAGCTTTTCTGCTAAGACTGAAAAAGTGCCACAGCAAGAATGTTCCTTCTTTTTCTTTGTGATCTTGGAGATGGTAGCTTGTCTGCTTCTCTCCAGGATTCAAGGAGATAAAAAGAACTCATTCATATGGACTCAGCTCAAAAGTGTTGCTGAGAGGCATATGCCAGCTGAGAGCCCTATTAGTTTTGGGAGAGGTGCTTCACTCTGCTCCAGTCACTTCCAACGCTTGGAAAAGAAACTGCTGCAGTGGGACAAAAGCAGCAAGGAGCTCCTGCAATCAGCTGCCATCTGCCCCTGCTTCAGCTGTGACACCTCAAACGCTCCCTGTGGCTCCACACATGGGTAAAGCTAAAAGGTTAGACTGAAAGCCCATGCCCCAGCTGAGGAGCTGCAGCAGACAGCAGGGGCAGGTCATCTGCCTTGCTCAGCCATAAAGCAGAGATCACGGTGCATCTTTCCTGAATTCCATCAAGTAATGGGTCCAACCAAGAGGAAAGGAGCTCCTTGCTAAGCTACAGTGTGATATATCTATCTATGTAAGCAAAAAAAGAAGTCATATCCCAGGTACTAGAATGAGATCTCAGCTCCTGTATTTTACTCTTTTATTTACTGGGGACATGCACTGGGTAGAGAATTCTCTCACTTCCCATCCTGCTCTCTCACAAAGAGCCCAAATTTGATTTCTCCAAATAGAAATTTCTCCATAAATCTTTGCTTCTTATTTAATTTACCACTTGGTGCAAGGAACTGGAGTTCTTATATTTATTTTCATTTTGATAACATACACAAAATCTGCCATAGGCATTTTAAACCATCTTCTACACCATCCATATGGATCAGATCAGAGATCATAACATCACTGAGAGAACAGCAAATAAAGGGAAATAGAACAACCTAAAAACATCTGCCTCATCAGAATGAGAAAGCTGTGCCTTTCATAACTATACCAACTCTGCATATTCTGGCCTTCTGAAATGCGAAACAATTCAGATTCAGACTGTTGCACTAAAAAGTCAGCTGGCAGGTGAACAACACAGGGTCTGGTGCCAGGACAGGAAGTGCAACAAGCTAGTTCTGAGGCCACCACAGCTCTTCAAGCTCAGTGACAGAAGGCTCTAAACCAGATAAGGAAAGATGAAGGAAAGGAAAAATAAAAAAAAAAAGATGGTGGACATAAGAGGATTAATGCATCAGAAAAGTTTATTTGCACAGAAGAGTTTATTTTCACTTAACGAATTCTGTGATTCTGTGATTCTGTGTAATGTTTCTATCCTTATAGACATTATTAAGCACATTTGCTTAATAAGCAAAACTATCTTACCACCATAGCAACTGCATTTCTGCTCTGTCCCGAATTTACAATATCTCAACATTACACTAAAAGTCACAGAAAAGCAATCTGTAATTTTTGTCTTTCGATATGGATTGAAACTGGAATCAGATTACAGGCAATCCCACAGTGCCCTTCCTAACAGTGAGGGTGTATTAACCATAGCTCCCTGGCAAAATTCCAAGTTGGTTAATTATATTCTCTCTCCCTAATGTTTTCCTGCAGTTTCAATTAAAGGAGTCATTAATTACTTCCTCTCCTAAAAACTGTTACCAGTATTGTTGGCCTAGAATAACTTCTGTGCTTTGGGATTGTTTGAGCAAAGGCACTATAGAAACAGGCACTATTCTTAGTTTTTATTATTGTATCAACATCATAAATCTTGTATTATTTTCACTATTAGCAATAAATACATTTGATATTGATAATTCTGCAGGCATCTTACAAAGAAATAGCAAAAAACCCTTTAAATGGTGTATGACTAACCATTTTAAGTCACGTAGTCTGGATGCCGTATCACCATACAGATACTGATGACACTCAGCTTTCTATGTTTGAAGTGACTCTTCGCACTAGAGAATAGAGCTTTAAGAATTCCAAATTTTCTATCACATTCCAAAATTTACCCCATTTTACTTGCTGTGGTTCTGCAATAACCTTTAAGCAGGCAGAATATCAAACGATCATTTCCAAATCAAGGGCCTTTTAAATTTTTCCTGGTCTTTTTAACAAGCTTACTTTTATTCTTTTCCATATGCCTTTATGTCACACTAAATAATTCCTAATCCACCTGGGTGCTTCATCTTTAAAATGTTATAAATGTTACTTGTCTTCACTGAGGCATACCTTAGTCTAACTGCAATCTTTCCTCATCATGCTATTCTTGAAGGTCTCTGTCATTTCTACTAATATTTTAGCTGGCTCCATTCTGGCTTATGATTTTTCATGGCTTTGCCACTAAAGGAGATGCACAGTTTTTATTAATATCTGAAACCAGCCAGAACAATTCAAGAAAAGCATTATAAGGTGAACATCTGAAACACAACAGCATATGTGCAATGTTGGCTGCCACGATAACACTGAGAGCACAGTTACCTGAAAACCTACTGAGGCAGTGCAAACAGGACTGATACTACTGATAGGAGTGAGTAGATGGTCCTAGAAAATCTCAAGTTCCTTGTGGCAATGATTGTCTCTGATGTCTTTTCCTCTATGCTTCTGTTAATTTTAATAATCAAACTGTCCAGGTCACCAACTTTGATGTTCCATCTTCCTTTCTTTCAAAAGACACAATAAGACCTCAGATACAATTTTCTAGCTCCGCAGCTCTTGCTTCCCTTCAGAACACCGAAGGGATTATTGAGTTTATTGATTAATAAACTCAGAAATGTTTTTAGAAGTGTGACTTTGCCTAAGCTTTTTTAAGTTAACAACCAATATGAAAAATAAAAGGTTTCTACGCTTAGTAAACTTAGTACGAATTATATGGAATACCTGGTGCACTCCTGAAAACCTAAGACTTTTTTTTTTTCCTCTTGTGTACTGTACATGTTATCTCTAGTGCGTTTTGAAAATATTAGTGTGGGTTCGGGACATAGCACGAAGAAAATACAGATACTCACAAATACAAAATGCCCAACAAGTACCACTTAACTCCTGTAATGTGCCCAGGCGAGATATCACTTTAGAATCAAAATGTGAAAAAATTCAAAAGGAAGATCTCTCATCATAAATATTTTACAAAACTCTGCTATGCAGGGTGGAGGCTGCTATGCAGTAAATTTTCAGCAGTATATTTCCTCTGTGGGCTCTATGTGTAGTAGTTCTTTACCCTCTAAGTCAAATGCATAAAATCAGTTTATAGAAAGAGCAAATACTGAAACACTTAAATGAAGTGTATCACAGAAAGATGTAATGTACATTTAACAGGCCTTGTATTGTGTGTAAAATATAATTGAGTGCTTTCTGAGTGATAGCTATGTAAAAATATCTATTAATTATGCGTCTGATAAATGAGAATAGGTTTGTTTTGGAAAATCAGTTCTTATTTAACTTAGAATAACTGAATGACTGAATAACTAAAATGAAAATATTTTTCTTTTTTCCTTCTAGGAGACCGGTGGCTGTAAGGTTCACTGTAAGGGCTGTGAGTCCAGTTCAGTTTCCAGTTTTTTTTTGTCTTTTCTTTCTGTCTTAAAGATCTTCTAATCTTTCTATTTAAAGATAATTAAGCCTTGCAACAATATAAACAGAGATGACTGAATAGATTTTTTTCTCATAAGCATCAAATAGTCAATGTGGAATATATACTTGGTTATTTCTGCTACCTATGGTGTTTTCCAATCTTTGTGATGTCACCATTTAAATACATGAAGGCACATCATGTATATTTGTGAAACACTGAAGGAATGCAGTCATGCCACAAGTCAGAAATTATACGGCTTCAGCAGGTGAAATATCAAAGAGATTTCTGGTGTGAAGTGTAAGACAGGAGAGGTCAACAGAAACCTGGACCACTGAATAATGAAGTGCTCAGTGGTCCTCAGAATCAACCCAAAATTTGAGCTGAATTTGAGCTCATCTAGACAGGTCATAATTGTTGGAAGAAGATCCCTTCCCAGATTCTTCTTGTAGATGGCAAACTTCTTTACTCTGAGGAAGCTTTGAGACTGTGTGTAAAGCCAGACAAGGCTTTTATGGTAAAATAAGTCAATACTTTTAATCCGCTGCCATGGTAAGCAAACTCATGTAGGTCATGTCTGATTTTCAGATTCAGGCAACATTTTCTGTCAGAGAACAAACGACACTGCAAATTCCTTCCCCAGCCAGGTTTGCACTGACTTCAGAATGAAACAGGGAGAGATATCTCCAGGGATACCAAAAGAGCCAGCATAGGCAGTTACTTTGATACATTCCAAAATCAAAATGTTTGTGCATGCCAAAGGGAAGTACGTGAAGCAATAATCACTTTTTTTTTTCCAGTATCCAGAAGTAACAAAGAGAAGCAAAAAACAACAAATAGCTTCTTAGAATATTAGGTTTCACTTAAGTGGGTTTTTTCTGATCTTATCTGTTGCATTTGCCTTTATGTTATCTTACTGTACTGCAAACTATGCAACAAAAGCTGGAAAAAACGGTTCCGATATTGCCCCACAATATTCAGCACATACCATTAAGTGAGTTACACAATTTACTTACATCACAGTCCATCTTTCATCAGGAAAATTGCTGGATTCTGTGTGAACTAAGTGTTTTCAACCTATCCACTGCCATCTCCTTATCTTTTATGCAACCCATTGTGATTTTTGTTTGTTTGTTTTCTGTTTTTTTTGTAACTCCCTATGCAGATGCAGGGAGAGAAGTGGATCTACATTTCCAATAAGAAAGGAAAAATAGTATTTCTTTCAGAAAGTAAAGTGCTCAAAAGAGGATGTTTTAAGCATTTGAGCTGACAATCCTGATGTAAGTTTAAAGTTGTTACTTTTTTATTTTTTAGTTACTATTTTCTGTGAAATCTTTGGAAAACTTTACTGATGGACAGATTATGGTTTGGTCAATCATCTACTGTTAAATAGGAGATATATTTGCTCCATGAATTATACAGTTTGGCTGGCACAGGGAAGCTCTAAGGAGTGAATGTACTTGGGAGAAATGAGAAACCTGCAGAGTTTAGCTGCAGATCTCTTACCTTTTCACCACAGAGTATTGTGAAATTCAGTCACTTTTGCAGAGAACAAATGTATTTTCCTGCAGATAACAAGGATTTTTTTCATGTCATATGTAACATATTTGTTCTGGCTTTTCTGTGGCCAACATGATTTCTTATAGAAGATGCTTTAAGCATTTTTCCTAAACTGCTTGAAAATCACGGATAAAATATTTTTGAAACATTCCCACAAATCTCATCCAGATCCAGCTGCCCAGCATGGAATGTTTCAACACAGGTATATTCATCTTGATCAAGTTATCTAGTTACCATGTTGTCAAGCTATTGTGACTCTGACCATGCCATTTTATATGTAAAATGTCATCCAACTGCAGGCCTTGCTACCTACGCTACCTTAGTTTTTACAGAGTAGGGAGAGTCCCTTAAGGAATCCGCTACATTTATGCATTATATATAAATATTTTCTTGCATCTATACCATATGAAATGGAATAGTTATAAGTACTTTCAACAAAACACAGTTTAAGGAAATAGATTTAGAAAGCATCTGATTTTGAGATAGAATATATTTGAAGAAAATCCTCTGCATCATAAAGTAGGGTGGTCAGCACATTTCTGAATACTTTCCTGTGAAATCACTACTTATGAACGTAAGTAAAAAGATAAAGAGCTTATACTCTCTACTTTCAGCCTTTAAGTATTGGACAGAAACTAAAGTATTTCTGCTCTACTCACAGAAATGATACAGAGAATTTGAGGTGAAAGCTTCTGCAGGGAATGAGATTCCTATAGCTTTCCTTCTTTCCCCCAGCACACAAGATCAGGAGTTAATTGCAAACTTTTTACTCTGCAACAACTTCACTCTGAACGTGACACATCTGGTCCTCTTTCCTTCCATGTATTTTTCTTATCACCATGGTTTGTATGTATGAAACCTTAAAGCCCAATCTGCATTTATGGATTTAACAGCAGGATAGTTTTAGTGCATTCCAAATTGTTAAAGAATTGTGGATTATTGCCAAAGTAATAACCCAAACAAGAATGTGGACCATAGCTGCTGGGTTCCTGCAAAGCTTGATTAAAGGAGACAGGACAGAGGCCTCTAAATGTGCTGTTTCAAATAGTTTTCAACATGATTTGTTGAACTTACACTGGCCCTGAAAAGAAAATTCTCATCAAAATCAAAACAAGCCTCATTAACTGTGAGGTTATAATGTGTTGGGCAAATTAGCTTTTGGTTTGCTTTAAATAGTGCTGACCAAGTTTAACCAGCAACCTGCAATTTAAATCACTCAGTTCAACCTCTGGAAAATCATTTTCTATGTACATGCTAGTCTTTATTTGAGGAACAAGGTTTGCAGTGGGACTGCGTTTTTAAGATCACAATGACCTGATGAAAAGACTGTTCCAATACATAGAGCACACTAAGGCAACAGCAACAGTGTTTCACAATGAGCTAATTGTGAATTAAGAGGAATTCCCTGCAAAAACAAGAGAGAAATTGGAGCAGTAAAAAAAAGAGATAACCCTGTAAGAGCATTAGAAAGTTCTACTGGATCAGCTCAATCTGAACAATTATGCTGGTTTTGGCCATGGCTACGAGAGCTGCTCACTAGGCCAGTCACTAGTATAGAATATAGAATACAGAACATATTCTATAGAGAATATGGAATATACAGAATATAATAGGTCTGGCCAATTTCTGTGGTGCTTTTCCCTCATGCTCCATCAGCAACCACAGCCGTGGGGTGTGCAGGCTACATCCCACCTGTTCCCTACAGCAGCTGTTCATGGACCTGCTTGAATGAATGAAAGAATCTGTATGATTGCTAAGTGTTTATAGACTTGTCTATTTCTAAAACACAGACTATTACGTCAAAGCAAAGTTGAAGGAAAGAGATTAGCATTTGTTTGACCACCCAGGAAAATGCTCAAGCAGAGAAAATGCTGAAGAGGAGTAGAGAAGAGCAGACAGTGCAGCCATTGAAGAGTTGAGCACAGTGTAAAGGCTGCAGCATGTGACAACACCAAGAACCATGAATTTGTTCCCCCACTGCAAGATCACTGGGACAAAGAAGGTGAAATAAAAGACACTTAGAAGTGACTGGAATTGCAAAATGACAAGACTAATTCTGCCACTGAGTTTTGCTCCAACAAAGATGGACTTGGTTGACTAGAAGAAAAATTGTGGATGTTGAAACCATTTTTCAATTTTCAATACCCTTTTTTTTTCTTTTTTTTTTTTTTTTGCTTACAATGTAAAAGACTTTACCAGTAATAGGTTAGATTGCTATCCAAGAAGCACACCTAATCAGTTTAATGAACTTCTGCCATATCCGAGAAAATACCCTCTTATGACTAATTTAGCCTTAAGATATAAACTCATTTGACTCTCTCCAGTGAACTGCCTGGTCTAGTAACCGCCATCATCTTCAAAAATTCCTTATAATGAGAAAAAAATTGAATTAGACTTGAGCGCCTGGAGCCATTATAACAGTTAAATCATATTTCTCTATTTCAAAGCAAAGCATCTATATTTCTGCTACATAAATGCAGGGGAATTCAGTGATGGGACAGGTAAAAAAATGAGAAAATATTCTAAGGTGATAACTACAATTCTCTTTAAAGGTCATCGATAGATGAGAAATTATTATGTTCTGTTAATGCTACTTGTCAGGTTCTGACTATGTTCCATCCTTGGTCAAAATGAAACCATGAATGTCACTAATTCTTTTATTAATACTTTTTTTAAAAAATTAGCATCTGGCTAAGCATTAAGAGTGAAGACTGTCTTCCTTTGTGATAGAGTGTTTCGAAAGCAGATGCAATTGTAGATCAAATGAGCATTTTGTCTTCAAATTTCAGAATTGGAGTCTAAACTGACTGTTTATTCATGTGATGATGGGGGAAAAGAAAAGGCTAATAAAAAAATCACACTGAAATGGTGCCTTTCGTGCAAACCATACTCCTCAATTAGTTACTGTCACATAGTTTGATTATAAGATCAATCAGTAAAGGGCAGCTGTGAAAATGTTGTTAATGTGTATAGAAGAGGACATATACATACTGAGACATATTCAAAACTCGTGGAAGAAACAATAGCAATGCTTTTTATTTTGATGTGGCAGCCTTTTTTCCTTTGATGTGGCAGCCTGTTTTCCTTTCCTTTGCAGACATCAATTAAGATAAGCGACAGTAATCTGAAGTGAACAAATATTGTTACTCAAGCTACATAGAGATTAACAGATCCCCCATGTTCTATTATAACTCTGATTACAAGAGAAGAATCACCATTTGCAGGACCTTTTCTCATCAGAGAGACATTTCTCTTGAAACATGAAACACACCTAAAAGTTTTTCTAGACACATGATAATGTTATAATTTCTTAACTTTAAGCACTTATATTAGGGAGAATGAGAGGCCCAGGAGGCTTTTATAGATCACCATGATGGATCAGGTTGCCAAGAGAGGTCGTGGAATCTCCGTCTCTGAGATCTGCAAAACCTGCTTGGGCGCAGCCCTGTGTAATGTGCTCTAGGTGACTTCTGTGTGTGCAGAGATTTTGGACTAGATGATCCCCAAAGCTCCCTTCCAACCTTAATGATTCTATGATTCTATGTTAGAAGCCCAACTATGCTATAATGCTATGTTATCTCTTTGAATCACGTGTTAATGCTAGAGTCAGATTTACCTGTGACATAAGGAAGCTTAGAGACCACAGCCAGCAGTAAATAGTAGTAACAGCTTAGAGAAACCCCAGGAAATCAAGGGTAGCTGGGAAGAAGGGCATTACAGCAGCCAGACATGATCGCTCGCTGTGGTCTGTGTTTCAGGCTTCATCCTCCTTTGGCTTCATGCAAAACTCTCTTGGTAACACCATAGCTTTGTGCAAGAGCACATTGCATAGACCTAGCCTCTTTATGGATCCTTCTGTGTGAAAAATGCAAGCAAGTCACCAAAATTTTCTAGAAATATTTCTCTAAAATATTTAAAATATTTCTCTCCTGAACAGAACTTCTACCTGAATTAAGAGCAGTTGTGCTGGGTCAGAGCAAAGATCAGGCTAGCCCAATAACTTGTACCTAATGCTGCCCCTTGCTATGAAGAAGTGTATCTGTGGATTAGTTTATAATGCTGTTTTCCTTTACCATCCCCCAGGTCCCAGCAATTTGTATCTTGAAGACTGCCCACACCAGAGGGCATTTTTTTTAACAGCTCTCAAAAGATTTCTTTCCCATGAGTTTAGCCAGTTGCTGTTTGAAAATATTACATTTCAGTAAAGGAGAAATAACAAGTGGCTGAGGAACAGAAGCTTCATAAACACCTACAATTGTTTCACAAAATCCTATGAGGACTTCAAATAGCTAGTTATATGCTCAGAGTACAGATAAGTATTGCCTCTATAACCTCTTGCACCACTTAGCTGAAATCAAAATAACAGCATTCCAGGAGGGAGAAGTGGAGAAGGAGATATGGGCAAATTTCTAATGGTTTGTAAGATGATAGGAAAACCACATACAAAAAATGGATTTGAAGATCCTTTCTGTTTCTGAGTGTATAAGCACAATAGTAGTATTGGTATGAATGTCTGCTGTACAACTTCATTCATTAGCCTGATGCATTCCCAAGATACACATTTGTTGAATGGCACACACAGGCTGAATGTTATTCACATGCATATACGGTGCAGAGAGAAGTTCAGGCCTCAATAAAGGTTCAGAACGGTGCCTATCCATTTGCTGTCATACTTTAATGTCCAACATATGACATTATTGTCTAAAGGGATCTGAAGGAAGGTTTCCATTTCCTGAAATAAAAGTTCTGGAATTCTTTCACTATTTTTATACCTTAGCACAAGGGAGTGGCAAGTTTAAGCACAAAGCATAAAATTGTTCATCATGACATTTTGCTAATTAGCACCCTCAGGGACTTAGTGCACTTAAAACAGTGAAAAAAATGGTGCCATTTTCATTTTATGTTCCAGGAACAGATACATCTCAAGAATATTTGGTACGCCACAGTCTAGGGAGGTCTATAGCCTAAATGATTAATCGCCACCTACTTGGGCAAGAGCTTAGTGCTATGCCTGTAAATTAAAGATTAAAGCTTGGTCTTTTTCCTCTTGTAGTTCAGATCCTTGAAGTGTTCTCTTCTTTTACGAAAGAGTATTCAGGTTTATCTGTGGGAAGTCCAAGTCATTTGTTCCTTTGTTTTCATTCTTTTTATCCTTGCAACATCTGTATGACAGAATATTTCTTCTTTCTTCTGGAGACATGGTACTACTTGAACTTTGGAATCTTACTTTTTTTTTTTTTTTTTTAACTTTACTACTACCACTTTTCCTACTCTTCCGAAGTTTCACTACTTTTACCACAAGCATTACTTTAGCCAAGACATTCTAGACTGAAGAAATGGCCTCCAGAACTACCACTTATATTGTATCAATACAAAGTCAGTTAAATAATTAGTCTGTGCATTGGGGAATAGGGAACACTGAAAGAGAAACTGAGAAAAAAATACATATTTGCTTCTACCACTAGTGTCTTAAGAGTTTTGCCATCTTTAAACTTCAAGCATGAGAAACAGTTCTGTGCTTATTTGAGATGGCATCTCAGCAGGAAAGAGGAACTGGGATGGCTTTAAGCCATTCCAGGGGTTGGAAAGGCCTTATGTAATTTAAATATTCCTGCAGTACTTACATCAGGGGCTTTTAGAAACCCGTAATATCACTAAATCCATTTAAGTATCTGGAAATCTGCCAGGGGAAGGGAAATTATTTCACCCAAGAAGTAGGAATGCAAATAGTTCCTGGGGAGAGGTTCAAGGAACCATGCACAGTTCCTTACACATTTTCCCTCCAGTTTATACCCACCAGCCCAGAGCAGTGCTATTTAAAGATTATGCTGCTTCAGTATCAGTTATCTAAAAAAGAATATTGTTTGCATCCATAAAGTAAACTTCAAATCAAAACAATTAACTCTCCTGATCCTTTTCTTCAGTAATATACCCCTTGGAATCTGACTTCAAATAGAAAATAAGTGGAACTTACTTCCAACATGTTTCAGCTAGTGCATGAAAAATTTAATACTCATTTTTTTTCCTTTCCATAAAATATCACAGACCAAAACATGTCAATTTGTCAAAATGTGTACCCTACAGCAGATGTTCAGCTGTGCAAAAGAAATTTTCTTTTCCCTCTTATATTTGAAGAAAGTGTTATGAATGAAGTTTTATCAGAGCTGAACCTGATACAATTACATTAGATGCTTGTCAAAATTTTTATGTCTGACATTTTTATATACTTTATATATGAAATAATTTCTGTAAGACATTCTCCAAGGAACTTGAGAAGCATCTTTCTTTACTTTCAACTTTTTAGGGATTAATATTACTTTAATAACATCACATTTCATTGTTTGGATGCATTTTAATCTCTTACTGTTTTATTTTTTCTAAAAATTTTGGAAGGAAAGATGAGAAGCACATCAGACCATTAGCTGTTCTACAATTTTAGTCTTAATGCATAGCATGACCTAAAGATGCTTTGTAAACAAGGCACTGCATTTCTTATCAATGAGCATATTAAACATCTTAGTTGAAATTGGAAACATTCCCTATATGCTCCAAAATAATTATCATGTTATACTAAAGGAGCAGAAAGGTTGGCCTATTCCTCCCTTACTTTTAATATATAATTTCATATAACAGTTTATTCATTATAATAAGTATCAGTAGGGAAGCTGTGCTTGTTTATATTTGTAAATACCTTTGCATACATATGATGTACACACAGATGACAATGGGAGAGATTCCATCCAGCATTTTGCAGCTTGCATGACTTAGGCTGTAGGCAAACTTCTCTTCCGACTCTTGCTGTGCCAGCTGAAGATATTATACACTTTCCTCCACCCTAAGATATTCATCACTCTCTACAAATTGATTCTGTTCTCCAGGCACAGGTTCTCAAGCTAGCCCAAGCTACTTTTGTATGGAGTTGTTCTAACATGTCTGGCTGCCTGAAATGCTCATTTATTTTACTTTTTTCTTTAGAAGAACTGGGGGCAATAAAAATCAGCTCAGAGAAATACTGTAGGTGGTACGGCTGTTTGCAGAGGGAATCTCTGTCTTCCAGAGTTAGTGATAAAATAGTGACTCTGGGATCTGTAAATGTGTCCATTTAAGAATTGAAATCGGTATTTCTTTATTATTCATATTAAAAAGTGTTAGAGAAATTTTATGTAATTAGAACTTCTACTCTCCCTTTCTCAGAAAAACTACGCAAAGAGAGTATTAATATTTTAATTCTGGAGACAGAAAAAGAAAAGTCATATCCCTTCATTATTTAAATGATCATAATTCCAAGCATGTCTTTATGAAGCTATTAATGTTTTCAAAGCATGATATATTGCTAGTTAGGGAAACAAAAAGATTAATAAGATATGGTTCCACTGCTGACTTTTTTGCAGGATCTAGTAGATCTCATTACAGCAGGATGCTCAATATTTGTAGCTGAAGCAACTTTAGAATATTGGACTACTAGGAAGAGAAAGAAAAAAAACAATTTTTGAAGTGTGAGCTGATCAAAGATTAGACGTAGCTTGTTGAGAACAAGAGCAAATATGCAATGTTGCATAATGCCGTTTTGCATAGTCACTTATCTTACAATCAAAGAAGTTAACAAGATGCTTTCACATAACTAATTTCTAAGAGAAGAGCTGCTAGCAGTATTTTGTGCTTATTCTCACTGAAATGGAAGATATCCTTTGGGCTAAAGCTGATGTCATTAATATTGTACTTCGTAAAAAATGGCACTGAATTTCAGTATTAATTAGCGCATCATTACGCCAAAAACTTTACTCCTTAGTTGTAGTTAAATATGAATATGTTTAAAAACCTTTTTACTTTTATTCTTATCTTCAAAATGCAGTTTGCACTGGCAAATATATTGTTTAGAACAATCTAGAAGTCTTAAAAAACTTTCCCAAGAGAACTGTAGAAAAGTCCAGTGACTTTCTCTGCAGATGGTAGACAGACACAATAAGCCATTTTATGCACTCCAGCATGCATGCTAAATTACTCATAAAGATTTTTATTATCAAAATTCATAAACATTTTAGGCATCAAAATTAAAAACTCTGAAAAAAGCAGGCCCATGCTGGGCAATATGACAGACGTGGCTAAGCAGGAGAATGCATGGTTACGTACCACACTTTGATGACAAGCTCAAAACAGACAACTGAGCCATCGCAGATAACACTGAACTGATTGCTGTGACACAAATGCTTTATTCAGCAACTTTTCAAAGTCACATACCTGACCATCTGGAGATTAGAACACAGGTGAAAGCATGGGAGGTAAATTAATGTCGCAGGGCTTTTCTAAAAAAATATTCTAACATGCAACCTCATAAATTTTTATTGAAATCCATGCATTAAGAAGCAAAACAAAACAAGCAACCTTTCTTGGGAAAAACAGTATAGTCTACAGTCCGTTCATCCAAGGGTAAAACAGCTTGCATGGAATTTGGTTGCCTGCTGTCAAGCTTTCTGAGCAGTGTTTATTTTCCACAGCTCTTCCGGATACAGCCAGCATTAGCAGAAATCTTCCAGCCTTCAGAATTGTGAAAAATGTTGGGTGATCAGGAGTATGACAATTTATGTTTGTTCTTCCCTGCTCTAGTACCTTCTGCACTGAAGGAAGAACACAAGGCCCTGCCCAGATCGTATAGCAAAAAAAAAAACAAGGTATGTTGTGGCTTTGAAGGGAGATTCTCACTATTAAAAGTCAACTCTTACTGCCCTGTACTGTTGCAGAAAGCTTCATGTGTTCATTTCTGCAGAATACATTCTCCTCATCTACCACACATTAATGAACCAATACAAAAAGAAAAAAATGAGAATATCCTCTTTCTAAAGACCACACGTACCCTTTTTGTAGCAACGACTGTGAGACATTAGGTGGAAACACTCCCACTTCCCAAATGATATTTCTATCAGCAAATGATATTTCTATCTGTTAAAACATTGCCAAATTGACTTACTCTGGCCATGCTTTTAGCCATACCAAAAAATGTGACTACAACACATTTTATAAGAATATTTTATTATGATACTTTTAATTTTAAGGTTCCTTTAACTGGCCATTTCTTTAGCAATCCAACTTCCACCAATTACTATGTCTCCATAGAAGTTAAATTATTCTGCCACTAGAGCCAGATGATTAGAAAGTCAAGTCTTTTCTAAAAGCTAGACATTCCCAGCTCCAGGGCACAAGAAGGATTTGATTTTTCTTCTATTTACTGCAGTAAAATAAGGTGCCTTGTAATTTACATTAATTATAAACTTTAACATTTAAATCTTAAAAAAAAAACAACCTCTATCTACTGCCGGTGGAGCAGGAAACAGTAACAAGCTAGGGTTTGCCAGGCTGTGAGTAATAATGATTTCAAGGTCATGGACTGATAGAGCAGTCTGGGGAGGAAAAGAGGGAAGACAATTGGTAAATATCAAAGACAGACGAAATTGCTTTATCTTCAGGATTTGTTGAAATCATGCTAACTACAGGAATTTGTTTAAACAGCCTGGCAAGAATGATATCAGTGAGTTTTGCTCTAAGTGGCTTTGTGAGGGCATATTTTAAGATTAACTATTCTCTACTGATCCAAAAGCTACCACAATGGTGGAAGAAAGGAGGAAACTAAATAATTGGTATTTGTTCCCTAAAGAAATCATCCAAGGAAGAATGCATATTTTTAAACATGAGGATGGTTAATAACTGCACCCACTTTACTCCCTAGGCAATGAGACATTGTCTGAACAATATGCCTGACCAGGGAGAAAGGCAGCTAGTCTAGGGCTTGCCTAAGATTTGCTGTATATAACATCTAAAATTCAGTTAGAACATTTTTGCATAACAAAACTTTATTAAAATATAAAATCAATCAAATGACAATACAGTCTAAGTGCTTGAAAAATCATGCTACTTACATAAATTTAGAAAATATCTATATAATAATGTAACAAAGCTTTCCACATCCTCCTCATTCAGCAATTTCGGGTGGAAGATATTCTGTGACCCCTGCTTACACCTATGCTTTGTCCTTCGGTTTAAATTCTTTTCTTTCTTCCTCCCCTATATGAGCCCTTACGAGTGTCTTGTGCAAAATACATAGTACACAATTCTGTGCCAGATGCATCCTTTCTGATATACCAGGTATTGAATTAATCTTTTTTTTTTAACAGACACATCACGTTGCTTGCTGTCAGTCTGTGATTGATTCATACACACGCATCTTTCTTCAACTCTGCCTCTTCTGGCTGATCAGCTCCCAGCTATTAGCAGAAACCTTTCCTCCTAAGCACATGATTCTGTACTTTTGTACTATTACATTTGATTCCATTTGTATTACTGCACTTCTCAAGCCCACACAGTGCTGGCTCACTGCCTGCTGACATATTCAGGACTTCAGGACAGGCACTGACAGTGACTTACCAGCCCCATCACAACTTCATGCACTTGCAGGAAGGTTATTGTGTCAGGAGGTGACAGCAGGTGTAAAGCACCATCAGCAGTACAGCTGCTTCTAGGTCTCGTCATGATGCAGAATTTTTTTATGCATCGTGATAGTGAAGCTGCCCACAGGTAACTGCTATGGGTTTGTGGCCCATTAGCTCAGCATCAACAAAACTGCTACAGTCACAGCTCTCCCAGAGATCTGCAAGGCCACTGACCACACTTGCTATCGTGCAGCTCCGCAAGGCCACTGGCTGCACACGCTGTCGTGCAGCTCCTCGCTGTCTCCTGCGCCTACCCGCAAGTGCTGGGCCTGTGGCATGTAGGTGCCTATCCGTGAGCTTTCCTCCCAGAAGGCTGGTGGATGCTGCAGTTGTAGTTGGGCAGGTGCAGTTGGGCACTGGCCCAACACGCTCACTGCTCCAATAACCACCACGACAAGCCACTCACGCTGAGGATGACAAGGTGTTAGAAACCTGGTGCATTTCTCATGGGACAAACAACCACTATGGCCTGCAAAAAACATACATCATAGGGTGCCAACTGCATGGATGCCAGGGAAGAACATTTGGGATTATCTTTTTTAAAATTTCATAGCTATTTAATACATCATAATTGTCCTTGTGCTCACTTAAGGTATTTTTGTAACCTTTTTAAAAGTGGGTGCATCTTTTCCAGCACCCCAGTGAACTATTATATCCACCTTCATCTATCCACATTATTAACTGTTTCAAACAACTCTGCAAGATAAATGAGTCACACATTTTCCTTAGAGGAGCTGTATTGGCATGACGATAGCAAGTTACACTTACTTACCTTACTCTTTAATTAGGCTTTTCAGGGTGCTCCCCAGAGTGAAACTACAATTTACTAGAGTGTAATATCCAGGATTTTCTCTAGGTTCTGTTTCAATTTGAGAACCAAATAAGTGACTTTCTGCTTTTCAAGAACAGTCACCATTTTAAGGGTAAATTCCTTTTCATTTACTCTGCTGTTTCACACTTTCCTTACTTCAGGCCTCTCAGATGAATATTCTGCTGTCCTAGTTGCTGAGTTGCTCCATAACTTCCTCCTCTGAGACTTCAATCTCTGTCAAGACTATGCTGTTATTTCCATTAAAAAAAGTGTCCTTGGAACAAGAATTTCCCCAGTGGCCTCTGCAACAGGGACTGAAAGAAATGTTTCATCAGCTTCTGAGCTACTTCACTCTCCTCTTTAATTGCCCACCAATTGTCCGATAAAGTCACTATTTCTCTTAGTGATCTAGGGGTGCCTTCAGCCGCACATGCAGTTGTCTCCCTCAAATGTTCTTGACGCACATTCCACTGCTTTCCCCATGTATCTGACTTAACCATTCCACTTTTGCACTGCCCTAACATGCAGCTGGCTCAATTGTGACCACAGAGAAAAGTGGCCCAATTCCACTGAACTAAACTGTCCATGAGCTACGGGGATCCCAATTTTTCCTTCAATTTAGCTACGCCAAATAGCCTGAGCCAGAGCATTCCAAAGGGGACTGCAGCATGCTCCAATGCACACGAACCTTATACCTTTGGGGATTTTTTCTTCCATGATTGTCCCAACACAAACATTCTGTCACTCTCAACAGCAAAATCTCAAGTGAACTCAGAAAGAATTGAGCGCAGAACACAGAATTTGACTCACTTTTCCCTATTGGTGCCATTGAAAATCTAAGGAGAGGTCATAAGGCAGAGCAGCTGCGTTAGGTGCAGTGAACTATGCTGAGTTTATTTGTACCTGTTGGGAGCTCAAGTCATGAAAATACCATTTAGGTCTTGAAAATATTGCTTCATTGCCATAAAAACAAATCCATGTTTTGTTATTTGTTTTTTTTTTAATTCTAAGTTTTGCACAAGAGCTCTGTAGGAAACCATTTTGATTCATACTGGAAACTCTCGGAGAACATTATCTCCTTAATCAACTGTTGATTAAACATCCTTGGCAATTTGTCCTCACAATTTACAAACACAAGTGAGTCACCACTTATGGAAGGATATTAATATTAAAACGCAAAGGAGAGGGTTTCTATCTCTAAACATGCATGTAGACTGGAATATGCAGCAAGGTTCCTTCTTATAATTTATTTCTTTTACTATGTGAAATTTCAATATGTGGTATTTAGGATTAAATTTTAAGTAGTTTGGAAGTGAAATTTCTGCCCAGGTTTTAGCCTACTTGGTAACAGTTTCAAGAAAGGAGGCAGAAGGAGTTTCCATGGATGTTCAGGAGGCACAAGAAAGGTTTTTCTAAAAGTTTACCCACTTCCCATTAGCAACCCACTAAAAAGGATATGCTCTATTTATCCAAATACCTTCCTTGGTCACCATTCAGAATTATCTATAAATCATGTCATAATTAAATGTTCCAAATTTCCCTAGATTAGGCATCTCTGTTGTGAATTATTGCTCATGACAGAGCTACACAAAATCCCTCTTGCAGCACTGCACAGCTCTCCCTATTTATTGCGGGAAGGATGTTCCCAGAAGGCCTGAGCAGACATAGCAATGATGACTCCTTTAAGTGCTGAAAATTCAGTTTTCACTGTCCTTAGGTACTACAGAATCTTGACATCATCTGTAAAGAATTGTTTTTTTGTGGAGAAAAAGCAGTTCTCTGTATTTCTCCTGAAATGATAATCCTGTGCACTGGCACTAAAAAGCATACGATTAAAGAGGATTAAATGTGATTTAAGAAGGTGCTCCTACTCACAAGTGACACAATAGTGCATGCAAAAGCCCAAGAAATGTATTTAGCTAACTGTTACCACATATGTATGAGTCTTTGCATGTGTTCCAAGTTCAGCAGTACTATCTGTATGCAGCCTGTCCTTAACCAAGCCTCCATTCTACCAGCAAATTTTCAGCCCCTCTCTTTATCCCATTTTCAGGTGCAGGTATGCAAAGATATAAATTAAATCTGTCTACTTGTAAAATGCAATTCCGTCACACAATGGAGAAGAACGTGGTTTGTCTACACTGGAACACAGATTGAAAGTGATCAAGACATTAGAAATCTGCCTAAGGGCAGAACAAAAAGCAAGAGGGGTATTTCAGGGCAGTATTGAGGTGTGTGTGTCACTAACTGGCTGTGAGGTGTGACACTACCAAAGCTTCCAGAATTGATCTGGCATCTCCACATAGTGCCTTTTGCACAGCACAGTTAACAGCACTCATTCCTTAAGTTCCTCAATACTATAAATACTAATTTTGTTCCTCCTTATTGTTATTAGTCAGAAAAAAAATCTTGTCATATTATTTAGAACTTTTATTAATTATAAAGCATCTTCACAGATGTGTTGAATTCAGGTCAGTCATTAAAACTTACATAATGTATTTTTTTAACACAGGAGTACTTGATGTATAAATTGCTATAGACAGACAATAATTATAGAACCATATCAGATAGAAAGGTGAGGAAAATTGCTGGTATGATTATAGGTGAAAATAAAGTGTGGGTAGATTTAAGAAGAGCTCTTTTGTGTGCTTTTTGTGAAGAAAATCTATGAGATTTATTTTTATAAAGGGATTTTCAAAAAAAAACTTAGGTTTTTGTTCAAAGAAAAGCCTAATGAGTAACCTATGTGAAGCCATTAATGGGAAAAGATAGATATCCTTTGCTTAGTCCTCCTAGTACGCTGCCAGTACGCTCTCTCCTTTCAGCATAAGCTTTGGTGGCTGCTTCTTTTGAAGCTTCTGGGAGTCTTTATCTCTGGGTATTTTTAGGCCTGGATTGGGCCAATCACTGGCAGACGCTTTTGTTCCCTGCACAATAACAATAATAGCACTTGGCAGAGACAGTGGAGGGGAGATTTTCAAAGCGCTGCTAAACATACTTCAATTAATTTTCAAAACAGCCTTTAAAGTATTATTAGTTACTTTTTTTTTCAGAATAAGGAGATACAACACAATAAATTCACATATCCAAAACCTTAAAAGTTTTTACTGGCAACTAAGTACAAAAACTTTCTAGCTGTTGGCTATCTGTTAGGTTTTGTTCAGGCACTGAGACCTGGCTTACTAAACTTGCAAAAACCCTTCTGCACGGATCGTTTTTTTCCTAGGCAGTACACTTGGAAATTTGTTGCAATAGGTACTGAAATCACAAGGAATTCAACACTTGAGTAAGTTTTTGGGTTGAAAGCCCCTATGTCCACATGTCAGTCTGGCTCATGAGACAGCCATTTCGTATTTAGACATTCATACTAGTGCTTAAAGGTGAAGCCTGCGCTCCAGGAAGAGCACAGATTCCACTGCCATTGGGCATCATGGGACTAAATTAGTTCTACACCCAGGTCCACGGTTGTGCTTCTGAGCTCTGTGCACAGCAGCACATTTAGCCCTGCCTTGTTTGCAGTACTTCAACAGAGCCACTGAACCTTTGCAGGAAGCATGAAACCACCAGATCTACCATCCCAAATTCAGACTCAGGAATCACTGCAATTATTGGTTTTGTTTGTAATAATAAATCCCTTCGCCCTTTACTTGCTCCTTCCTACTCTGCATTGAATGTCATATTTTCCTTCAGATTTCTTGCCTTCATTGCTTCTCTCTAAGACAGTCTGAAAGCTGAATAAAATTTTTGCTCCTTTTGTTACATATTAAGCTACACTGCTCCAGAGCAGTGAGGGGTTTACACTTTATGGCCAAATGAAATGTTATCATGAAACATTTTGCATGCTGTGATGTGAGCAAGATGCACTAGCCATAAAAATCAGCTCTTCTTTTAAGTAGTCTCAAGACCTAAGTGGAAAGCAGTCAGATTTCTCAGGAGGCCTACCTAAAAAAATGCATCAAAATAAATGCCTGGATCATCAGTGAATATAAGCTGCCAAGATCCTTTAAAATAAAAACCTCCTATTATGATCTCCTAAGAATTGGAATTCTGGTCCAGTAGAAAAGAAATAAAGCAGTTGCAGTTATAGTAGATACTGGTAAGAAGCAATCTAGGATCAATCTTGGCATACATTGAGGGCAGCATATTCTCAATTCTCTACGCAGCTGGATCTATGAGGACCACCCCTGGAAACCAAAGATCCATGCCACCAATTGAAAGTCTATAAAAGAGATACTCAATAACTCCTGAGCTAAGCACATTGCATATTGCAGTTTTGACCTTATTCCCACCTGCTTTTCAATGACATCACTTGATTGATTATCTAATCAAAATAGGAATGGAATCTCAAAGGAAGGATTAGAATAAAATTACTCCCAAAGCAAACATAATCCTGGCCAATATTTTATAAAACCTTGACTTAGGTGATCATTTCATTTGCCTTCCTTTTCATAAAAGAAGATTTACATGGCCAGTGACGGCACTAACCTTTTCCTTGGATGGTTAGTGCCTCTCATCTATTTAAGTAATTATCTGATAGCTCTCTCGAATTATCACTATGAAAAAAAGCATAAAAACATGTCAAAATTATTTAAAGTGATTGCTATTACAGTTATCTGTCCCTGTCTCTTTTTCATTAATGTTTTTCTGATATATCAGATTTTTTTGACTAAACTTCCCCCCTACCTCCCAAAAATAGTGCTTCCCTTGGTTTTCCTGTGGTAAAGCAGAAGTCCCATTTGAACTTAAAAATGTATTTTACTGTATAGAAGCAGTTAGGATTGTATTATCAGTTGCTTAGATTTTAGTCTATTCTTGTTCAGCCCAAATCTCTTTTTTGGCCTTTCCATTTGTATCTTGTACTAATGAGGTTCACTATTCCCTCTACATTAACCCTTGCTTGACAGGCGGCTAGAAAGGAGCAAGGTGAGCAGAGTCTGCGTAGCACTGAAGCAGAGCACTGGTCAAGTGCGAGCCCTCCACACAGAGGTTAATTTAATGCACTAAAAAGGATGCCATATAGCTGGAAAAGGACAGAGGGTTTGTACAAAAGAAAGCTTCTGCTCAGATTGCCTCATAATTTGTGGCTCTAGTTGCAAATGACTAAATCACAGTTATTTGTAAAGGAGGTACCATCTGCTTTTGTTCTTTTCATTTTTTGTTCTTTCATCTTCTGCTATTGCTCCACTTTAAGCGTAAGCTATACCATAGTGCTCACGTATTACAGAAGATATGCAGGGGAAAATAATTAACAGAATATGAAACAGAAAAGTAATTAGGTGAACTGTTGTCACTTAGATTATCAAAAGGAACTTTGAAAATCCAGTTCTTCGATTTTTCTCCAGCTTATTTTATGTATTTGTAATAGAGATTCAGATATGTTGAGAGGCTAGAGTTTTTTTGTGGGCTTTCTAAAAGCTCTTTTGGATGTAAAAGCCTGTATGTGCACACGCCCATGTATAAATGTTTTACAAACTGCCATTATTAAATAGGTAGGTTGGAAAGGAAGGATATTTAATAGAGGCAAATTGAATTTATTTTTCTAATAAAATATGTATTGTAGCAGAAACTCATTTTTTTAATATGCAAGCTGCTTTATTATTTTGAAACAATAGTAACTCATAAAAAGACCTATCTGGACATGAAAACACTTTTTTTTTTCAATTCGCTTCAGTAAATTGGAAAAGAAAAACATTCCATTTACAGTTGTAATGCAATAACAATAATAGCAAAATTATTTTATAATTGTATTGGTAAAGCCGAGTAGCAAAACCATAGCTCTTTGGGTACAATATTTCAGTACAATATGCCCGCCAACTCTCTATACATATTTTTATCCAGAAGCCAAAGGATCATGCCTATGCAATACTGTAGTTCTCATCCTATTGGTGAACCATTTTCCAAATGCTGCCTAAATTCCACCTAAGCAGGCACACTTTACCACACACATCTTGTTCTGAAGTACAGAATTTGTTTTCAGCAAATTGTTCTTATGTGCGGTTTTAAAAACGTTTTTCCTCTACTGCACTGTGTCTCAAACATCACCTCTGATATAAGAACACTGCCACAGTGTCACCTACACTAAATTGTTTGAATACACAGCCTGAACACAATCTATGTAGAAACTCACTCTTAATTTTATTAGCTTCATGATTTCTCTTTGGGTGCATCCTACACTGTTCAGCTCTTTTCCATACCTTTGCAGATATTTCTGTACAGAAATTAAATACGAGCTCGGTTGACCTGTATCTTGCAGCAGTGTAAAGAGTATTTGACTTGATCCCTCAGGTCATGCTATTCACTGAACCAAGCCATGATTCTTCCCCTGACTTCTTCAGGGATGTTTGTAAAAAAAATGGAAGCTGGACTGCAGTCATAGCCTGCAGCCATGCAGAAAGTCCAAACTAAGCATTCTCCTAAGCCTAACCTTTCTTCCTTGGCCTACAGAATTTACACCGAATGAAAATAGAAGGGTAAACTCAATTTCCAGAGATGTAAACTAAGACAAAGGCACATAGTGTAGTCACATCCTCGCTACAGAAAGGATGTCTAAAACAGCGACAACAGTAGAGAAAATGAATGTATAAAGACGTCTACAGCCAAGGCAGACTGCTTCTAGCAGCAAAGTCCCTAGAAGCACATGTAGAGCCCATCTGAAGCATTTTTCATCCCCAGGAGCAGAAGAAAGATATCAGTGTCAAAATAATGAGAGGGGTTAATTGGTCTTACAAATTCCAGAAGTATACAGGAGATTTGCAGGGAAAGGAAAGGAAGGAAAGGGAAGGGAAGGAGAGGTAATTCTTCAGCCTGAGCCTAGAATGGAGGCAATTCCTCTGCTCTATCCCATAGTTATACAGGCATGACTCATATTTACCCATGAAAATACAGGTGCACTTGAAATTTCATTTTGAGGCATAATTGTTATAGAGGGGAAATAGTTTTAAATCACTCAAGACTCTTCAGACCACTCAAGTATCTATGTTTCTGATGGAATGTTTCTGTTTCACATTTATCTAGATCAGTATCTACAAGTGATTTTTAACAAGCAGCTATTCAGTTATAAAGTTATTCTGCTTCCTATCTGCACACTTGGATATTTCTTCCTTTCTCAAAAACCGTTTTTTTTTCCCCCTGAACTTCTTCATATCTTTTCCTGTTCTCTGTCTCCAAACACAGTCACAAAATTTATCAAGATTTCTCTTTCCCCACTGTTTTCATTTGTCTTGTATTTATTTTTTCAAGGCTCTTCTAGTTTCTTTTTTCCAGAACGGAAAAGACCAGCCTCTTATCTGTGTTTCATGCTGCTTATTCAGATGTGTCCTCTAATAGGGAAAATGATACCAAAAAGGGATAAGTTCTCTTCAAAATTTATCAGAAGCAATTGCATTGCATATTGCATCAATACTTTTCCTCCAAATTCGTAACAAATGGGTTGCCATGCTATATTAACACAGTTGCATGAATATAAGCAAACTATGTTCCTACCATTCCTCCATCACTTAAGAGGGATTGAATCCATGCCACTTTCTGACTTCTAATATCCTATTCTGGTACCTTAGTGTTGTAGTAATAAGGATCATCTCAGCAGTATGAGTGCTTGATCAGAGGGACATTGACCATAATAACAACATTACTTATGGAGCTTTATCAACCCTGTGAAGCACAGACTTAGTGACAGTGATTCATGATTTGAAGCACAGGACCATCAGGTCCCTCAGAAAGTTCCCTAACCAAGGTGAAATAGCTGTATCCTCCTGGCTTTGTAGAGCCCATCCAAAACCATCCAAAGGACAGCAAAATCCTCACAATAATAAGATTGCAGTAGGCACAGTCTTCCATGTATTCCAGTCTCAATGGATTCATTGAACAGCTGCCTTGTCACGTCTGGTGTGTGCTACCAATGCAAGCAGACAACTGTTGCTCTCTCTAAAATTCCGCTAATCACAGTCTTTATCCTCTGGTGCTCTTTGCAGTTCACTCTGTAACTGAGGCTGTTACCCACATTCTGCAGACTTTGCACAAGCATCTCAAGCAAGAGATGCAAGAGATCTGGTTTATGCTTCATGGCATATGATACATCTACAGAGATACTAAAATTATAGCCATCAGTCATTTATTTCTTCGGTTTCTTGGCCTGCAGAGGTCACAGAGAATATGTTAAAAAAATGGGATTCATATTTGCTCTCTTATTGCTCTTTTTTATACAAAAAAAAAGGAGCTAAAGCTTTACTTTTTATTATAGGTAGTGGGAAGTTTTATTTTTTCCATAAGTCGGATAATAAAGGAGAGCAGAGTAGTTCCATATAACAAAGCCACAATACTTCTTTCATGGCTTTACTATTCATTTGCAAAAGGTGCAGTAAAAGCTAAGTAAATTAATTTTTTCAGAGTGCACAGGGTGCACAGGTAGTACTAAGGCTCTGCCATGAATATTTTCTAAAGGCATTAAGAATGCAGTCTCACACAGCTAGCTGAAAACATCAGTGAAGCTTTACTGTATTTTATGTCTAAATTTAAACTGCTACTTTTTTTTTCTACAGAGAGGATAAAAGGAGCAACTGCAAGTAGTGGCAAAACATTTGCAATTCTGGAGAGCTTGGGGCAGCAGGTGTTTCATACCCTTTACTTAACATTTTCAAAAAGTACTTTTTCCCCAGACGGCTACACAAGCAGCACTGAACACCCACTCTGGGGAATAGCCAGAGCTGGATCTCAGCTTGCTGCAGACTGTGGGCTGTAGGGTGAGTCTCTGCTCTGCCAAATTGTTTTTAGGGAGAGGTGAACTCACACATAAACCTGGGGTCAACTTCGTCAAAGTGGTAAATTAGGAAGGATTTGGAGGAAGACAAGCTCACAGCACAGACCTGCCTCTGCAGGGATCCAGCTGTGTAATCCCTCCCACTTGTGGGTCCTGCCGCCGGGGAGGAGAGCTGCAGCACAGCTGGAGCACGGCTTTCTCGGCCAGAGCCCCACTCGTGCCCGTGCAGGCCCCAGCCTGGCCACAGCCTCTCGCTGCCTTGCTTGTGCTCTCAGGTGCAGGCATTAATGCACAGGGCCAGCGGAGTGAGATACTGGCACCAGAAACACAAACACAATAAAAAAACTCATTTCTAAATTGTTCCAAGCCCGTGGCTGCAACTTGCTGCTGCAAAGAGAGCTCGCCAATGCACTGGTGTATCCATTCTGCTGAGTTTAAGAAGATGTAACAAGGCAGCCTGGAGAGGAATGATCCGCACTTGGGTACTGAGGGAGGTATCAGAAAGGAAGTAGAGCTAGTGCATAGATCTGTGCTGGGAACAAGGCAGTTGCCAACAGATGCTGAGATCAGGCTAAACCATCAAACTGAAGTCTCACCTCTTCTAGAAGCTCTGGTTTTAGGCAGCATGATAAAGCTAGAGAGGAATATTTCAGTTTTAAAAAAAAAGTTAAAGAGGCACAGGATTAGTCCTAAGAAACTTAAGAGCAGAAATAGTCATGCAGAAAAACTTTGGCTCATACATTTTCCCTTGTCCGTACAAAGTTGTTCCATTTAAATAATTCTTGATTTATTTTAATTTTAAATTTCCTGATGAACGAAATTTCTATCTCTTTTTCTAGGAGACTGCTCTTCACTTTAATTGCTTCGCCTGTCAAGGAGTTTTTTGTACTAACAGTCATCTTGAATCCCGCTCTTCTTTATTGCTCTCCCAGCCTTACTCTGTATGTTCTAAGATTATACCAATAATTCTTCTAGGTACTTTTTCCCCTCCTTAAAACTCTTCTTTACTTATACAGGTTCAATATATTGAAGGTGGTGGAGTACTCCATTGATTGAAGACATGTGAAAAAGACTCATATATCTAGCGACTTCCAAAATCCCTGGAGATAAATAATGGGAAATCACTGCTACTAAATCACTAGTTATCACTAAATACGGTGATTACTGTATTATACTTTTGAAGAGAAGACCCATGGTGTCAGCAGACACTGATCCTAGCCATACAAGACGAGTATCTACACTGCAAGTTTTTGCTATGGTTTTTGTTGTTGTTGCCATTGTTGTTAATTTATTTTTTAAAAAAATCTTTGCTTTAGAGATGTGATTAAAGTAAATTGATCTGGGATGTGACCAGTATAGTAGTATATTCATTTTAGACCAACCACATGAAAGAAAAACTACATTGCTTGACAATCCTCAGAGGTGGTAGGAAAGTATCAATTTCAGACATTTTTCTCCAGCAAAATTGGCACCAAAATGTATAATGATAGTTTACTGTGTTTCCAAGCCAATCTGAAATGAAGATGTACTGAAAAAAAATCACGGAACTGGTTGTCATCTGCCACGTTTTCAGCACTCTATTTTTTCTCAAAGCTGATCTGGACTACTACTAATCTGGACTACTATGATTATGCCATCATGCTTTCAGAGGTTTGCATCCATTATTAAGATCATGAATGTGATGTGAAGTAGCTTTGGGGTTTGCATTAGTGCAAAACAATCTGCTAAAGGCTTGGGAAGTGAAAGAAACACTAAGACGTCTAGATGACCTATTTTTCCCTTATTGTTTCAGAACTCAGCCAGCTGGCATGGCCCCAGGTCATGCACACCACAGACAGCCTTTTCATTTGCTGTCACTGCTTATGGTATTTCAGGAGAGATATATATAGATGTAGATATTATAACTCTTTTGTGCTGCTTTGAAGTTTCTCTCACACTCTAAGACCCATCTGGAACAAGAGTCTGATAAGAGCTGGCACCTAAAATAGCTGACCACCAAATGATCTCCACGAAACCCACAGTCACTTTCTCCTGTTTGGCAGCTGATCTGTTTGCTGTCAGATGCATTGACTGAGCGACTTGCTCCTCAGCCTTGAAGCTCTCTTTAAATCAGTCTTTGTCCTGCAAAGTAGGGGACAAAGAATCCATCCAACAGAGTTTGCTTGGTCCCAAGCAACTGGAGGGAGAGAGGGAAAGCACAGAAAAGGACCTTCTCTTTCGCTGAATTGAGACTGAACACCACCTTTCCCCCAGCATATTGCATCTTTCCCTCATGCATATTGTGCATTTAGCCTCCTGCAGCAACTGAGTCCTTGAGTCACTATGGAAAAGTTTGCAGTGTAGGGGAGCAATCAGAATACAATATTAGTGGATGTCTTTTTGTACCCAAAGGAGAAAGCTAGTGCTGCTTAGGGCAGTTTCTTGTTGTCTCAAGCCTTCTTGATGCTCCCCAATCACAACCTGTGAGAATACAGAGCCACTGCTTTGCCTAACTGGTTTTGTGCATGGAAGCCAATGGTACAAAACGAACCCCTGTCAGGAATGTATAAAAGAAAATTAACATGCTAGATTTAAACAGCAACTGAATAAGAGGAGATCTAAATGTAAATATCCATCACATAAGCCTGTCATTTGTATTCAGAGTCTTCTTAATTGCTTTGTTGAATACCTGAAGGAAAGCTCTGTCTCTACACGACATAAATTGTTCAGCTGAACAAAGCACACCCAGTGGTCTAAATCTGTAAGGAACTAAATGAGCAATGATCTGAGAAAAGAAAGAAAGATAATGAATGAGATTTAAAAAATATAGTTCTATAAACATTGCTTATTTTCTTTGATGAATGTTAACACTAAAATTAATATTGAAAACTCAGAAAATAATTCATAAATCTTGTCATATTTAAGTGGTGTTATGGGTACTGTTTATGCAGATTCATGAGTGAAAGGAATCTTCAGAGGAAGCTCCAGGTAAAAAGATGATGATACTAAATAGCAGCATACCCTAATAGCCAATGCACAAGGGAGGACAGCTTACTCTCCCCTATGCTAACTTCATTCTCTTTACATTTATCTCGCTGTGCAGGTTTGTCATCTCCAAGCATCAGCTCAGGTGGCAGGAACTCTCCCCCAAGAGCCAGCAGTAATAGCAGGGCCTGTGTATGTACCTAGACCCGGCAGTTTAGTCTAGTGCTGTGCCTGGGACTTGGGCTGTCACAGAAACGAGGACAACGTGGGCCTGCTCATCCATTCAGCTGCTACAGGCGCGGTCTGAGACAGACAGACAGACAGACAGGGGTTGACACTTTAGCTTGACTGTTCAGACATCATCTGGGACAGAAGACATCCTGATGCTCATGCTTGCTTCTGTGGCTAGCTGATGATTTTCATTAGCAATTTGGGTACCACTTCTTACACAGACATATCTCACAATCAGTGAAAATAGAGCTGAAACCTCCCGCCTCCGACTGCAGCCCCGCTTCCCATCTCCCTGCTGGAGCCGAACGGCTGGGGCCGTGCGTGAGGCCAGAGGCCCTCGCGGGCTCCACACATGCGGCCTGCTCAGCCTCCTGCTGCCTCCACAGCGGCAGTTGCCTGGCAACTCCCTGCAATTCCACAGTAGCCCCGCAATTCCACGTGCCACCGGCTGCCGCCCCCACTCCCACACACGATTCCTTGACCACAAAACAGGCCCTGCCTTATACAAGAGATAGCCAGTTAAGGATTATTAGTAAATAAAAGTTCAAACAGACCCAATCATCTACAGGAGAAGAAGCTGACTGAGGCACCCTCCTTTTCACTTACTTCTGCTCCTCTGCTTTTGAGACGCTGCCATGTAAAGCAGGGAGCGGAGCCGGCTCGGGGACTTCACTCCCTGTACTGGCGTTTCCCATTGAGAGCTGAGTAGCACAGCCCTGAGCCCGCACTAGCTCCAGCTAATTACATGCAGAGCACACACAAGGAGCTGGCCTGAAATAACAGGCAGGGTGGATCAGCACAGTTGGGGTTTGTAGTTAATATCCGGTGGAAGGAATTAAATCCAGTTGGAGCATGTTGGTAGCTGGACTGTTGTGGAAAGAGGGCAAGCTGGCATGTAAGATTGGTCCAGGGACCCAGCCATGCTGTGAAATTCATAAATTAAAAAAGAATTAGACTCCAACACAAAAAGAACTAAGTGTCTTCCTCTGATAAAGAGCAAAAACTGGTGTTAAGGATCTGACACAGAGAAAAAGATCGCTTAGCAGCTAGGAGGATGCCTATGAAACTGTGGCATAATAGCTTACTGATAATAGGTCTACTGAATATTACATAAAGATTTACTATATAGCAGGCATGTGCTGGGAGCTGACTGATTTCAGTTCCTTTCGATGCCTAGTAGATAATGACTTATCCTGAGGTACAGGCATTTGAAGCTTTTGGCAAGTCACTAGTGAGCCATCTGCGTGCACATCTCTTTGATACATTCCCTGAGTTTGTCCTTTTGCAGAGTTAGTCTTTTTCTGCTTTTATTCCTTTTTCCTCATTCTCCTTTACTAAAGGCAGAGATCAGACCATCTTCTATTAACTTAGATTGTAAAAGCTGTTTAGAAAGAAAAGCTTTGGAAGGAGTTGCATTCTCACAACTTGTTCAGAAGTAACTTCCTGGGCACGTGGGTGTGCACAACATTCATTCACAAAAAAAAGCCCATCTCTTGTACAAGTACCTGTGACATCAAATATTGGAGACTCTTTGGCTATAAATTGTGCTGAGGAAGAGGGGAAAATAATACCTGAGACTTTCAAATAAAATCAACTTGGACCCAAGTTAAGTGCTTAGCTAGAGTGGACAGAAAAGGGGAAATCTCACTGCAGACAGAGGCACTGATATGTTTATCTTTTATAATGACTGTCCTAGAAGATTAGGCGCCTGTGCATATATCATCATTATTAGTACTATATACAAAGTATTCTCTCAGTACACTGTATTCTATCTGCAGTAGAAGTCTGCATTAGCAAGATGGCTAAATAATGTAACACGTCTCTATTGTCCTGTAAGAGTAAGTTCTTAGTGCTCTCCATAAAGTCTCATCACATACTTTTATTGGTTAGAAGGTTATGTTCTACTGAGGCTTGAAAGCGAAAGTATTGGACAAATCCTATCAGATTAAGCTGCTGTTCCATTCTGCTGAAGCCTGGCACTTTTTGTAGCTTTAAAGAATACTGGGGTCCTGGAAGCTCCTTTCATTGATTAACTACACCACTGGACCAGATCTTTAATCTTATTTTCCTCACTTTTTAAAATGAAGATAATTCTGCTTGTCCTTGCCATGGATCGGTAATTAAAGTTAGTTTTTAAAGAGCTTGGTACTGATGTGTAAATGGTAGAATACACTCTCATTCATTGGATTTATTTGGTGGTGTTTTTTTCCTCATTGGTTAGCATCCAGTGATTGACCATATAATACGAGAGATCCTGAATCAGCAGCTCCTTCAGCATTATATGGTCTTTAAGACCACAAGAGGTTTAATAGACGTGAATGTAACAACTGATATGTGTGCACACACATGAGCTGTGACAAGTCAGAATGATGTAGTTTCCAATTAGAGCCTAGAAACAATGCTCATCAGCTTCTGTATAACTGCTCCACATGCGACCTTTGGGGACAGTTTGTTGCTGCACTATCACAGAGGGAATGTTAGTCAGGGAAACTGCAGAATGAATGACCATACACAGAACAGAAACTGTAATTAGTTCACTGTGCATTTCTCTTGCACGAATATTGAAGTTTGCCAACATCTATTAGTTTTACGGGGCTTTAGTTAGTCCTTCAGCAGGTCCAGTTTAATATCATCCGCATGATTATATTTCTGCTGAGGTTTCTTTGTTGATGAAAAATCCTGTGGATTTTATAACGTGACCTGCGGGGGAGAGTCCTGATTTACTGCAGGATATAGATAGTCATCCCTTGCTTAAAAAGCACTTTGACACTTTGACATTGCTTTCAAAGCAAGTTTAGCCTTCTGAAGAACTGTAAGGTAGCAAAGGACAGGGGAAACAGTCATACACATCACTGACTGTGAAACACAGACTAGATTGCAAATTAATGAAAATTGGAGTGGTTTTTGTGAATTATTGCAAAGTTGAATTGTAACTGAAGTATTTCCATTGTGAAATACCAGTAACTACATCCCTCCACACTAGAAAATATATTGTGACTCCACAACATTATTCAGATTTTCCTTCCTGTAGGAGTTTTGTATTATAGATGCTTAGCTCTTAAAAGGAGGAAGTTGTCATTCTGCAAGTTGTGGGTGATCAGTTCACTGCACATGCTGAAAAAGACACTGGAGACTTTTACAGTGATAAGAGAGCCTCTTATGCTGAAACTTGATTTTTTGAGATTCACTCTTAACTGTTCTCTGCAGCAGTTTGGCTTAAAGACACTTTTGCTGAGATACCTAGAAGGAGTCGGTCAATTAAGGAGGACACTTGCAAGGGACAGACTTTATATTAATATATTCATATATGATTTTTTTCCCTTTCTTTTATATGCCTCTTTCAACCTGAGATTTACAGTTGTTTGAGGTAGGAGTGAGATCTTCCCTCTGGTATCTGCAGTGCAGAACACGATTAGGGCCTCCAGGCCCTAGCTGATTGTAAATAGTTACTGATAGAACAGTATTTTCAATGGTGATATAGGCAGCCAAGTCAGTGCGGGATCCCAAGCTTGCAGTAGACATTCTCCTGTGGAATATGTGGAAGGAGAACACCAAAACTATTCTGTGGTAAGCATATTTGACTCAGCTTTTGTCCAAAACGGTCAAATCAGTGCTAACATAAGCAGCAAAATGGTTGCTGTGCTGCCCATGCAGTGGTAAAGAAACAGCAATATATGCTGAAGAGGCTGTAAATGTGACCATGAAAAGCCAAAGTTTCCTAGCAGAGAAATCAGCAGAATAGCACACATCAGAATATCTGCACCAATGGAAGCTGTTTAAGACTACTGGTCAGTGTATGCATATCTTTTCTAAATAAGAGTGAGCCTGAGTCACCTCTAAGTCACTGGGAAACTCTTCAACAGGTTTTCATGTTTTATGAGACTACATGACTTGCTGCAATATAAAGGTAGTTTCCAATGTTCTTCCCTCAATTTCTCTTCTTTCAAAAGCTTCTGTGGTTGGTAGCATTCTAAGCCATGTGTTTTGTACTTCACTCTACAGCAAAATGTTGTTTTAAACAAAATATTTTTATAAAATTACACTAGTTCAGAAATGAAGCTGCAATATATTAAACTCACATTTTTAAATTGCCCAGGGAATACAGAGATTCGGATCTTTTCTTGTCATTAGTCAAAGACAATTTGTACAATTGTTCTGTTGAGCACAGATTCTGAGCTAGACATGCACTTTTATTTCAATAATAGATTTAGAATATGAAATATATCCCAAGGATTTTTTTTTTCACTCTCCCTCCAGCCTTGGACACTATTAGTTTGTTCCTACTGTAGGGTTGCACAGGAAATCCATAAAGCTCATTATTCAGACTGTGAAGGGAACAACATTACATTTTGGTACCTTTATTACTCCAAGGATCTCTCAGTCTTCTTATGGGAACTGCATTGCAAGAAAGATCTCCAAGCAAGATGTTGTGTTGAACAACAACAGAAAAACACCAGGCTTTGTGTTTTTTTGCCCTCCTAATCCCTGATCTAGAAACTAGAATGACAATTGTCATAATTTAAAGCAATTTTAAGAGGGCAGTAGTCTCTCGACCAGTGAAGACCTTGCACTTTATCCTGACATATCCATCATGCTTCCCAGCCAAAATATTTCCTATTGCAGAGCCCAGGGCAGAAAAAAATGGATGCTACTCGAGTACTGCTGTGTGTCACAGAAAATCCTCTTTTGCTTATCTCTGCTGGCACTTTTGGTGTTCAGCAGTTGTGCTGTTCTTTAAACACCTCCACTCTTTGCAGTGTCATTTCTATTGACAGGAGAGAGCTCCATTTTCACTTCTGTCTGCTCTGAGAAGCTGCTGGAGCTGGTGTGACACTTTGGGGAGAGCAAGTTGCCTTATAACTTTCATGCAATGTATTTGTACCTACTGGTGACCTACCTACAGAAAGGATTCCTGTTCCAGGAAGAATTTCAAAAGTTTGATAAATATTTTACCATGATATATTAATTTAGCCTTACAGTTCTCTCCAGGAACAGTATCATTTACAGTTCCAAACCTCACACTAAAATGACAGGTGGTGGCAGGAGAAAGCATTGCTTTACCTGAGCTGTGCAAGTTCAGACTACAGCTCCCTGGTGGAAACTGTCATTGATTGTGCCATTAATCTCAAATAGATCTGCCACAGATTTTCATGCTTTACTTTTCAGCCTGGGTTTTCTGAATAAAATAGTTCTTATTTTTTTAAGATAAATAAACTTCTGACAACATTAGTTTTTTCAGGAAGATGTTATGCTGAAAACATCCCATCTAAAGAAAGAATCCAATCCTGTTCTCAGTCATGACAGTTCATATGTTGTTGTAACCTGGTGAATGTCAGTAATGCTGTTACACTGAATGGCCATTGTTATCATAATCACTGAGCTCTGAGCTGCTAGAGGTTCAATGGAATAAGATTTCCTGAAAGAGTTAAGAGAAAACAAACAAGCAAACAATAGCAACAACAACAAACACTGCGCTGTCATTTCACGT
>JAUBOD010000560.1:9336283-9355159 GCA_032353885.1 Nothura maculosa
AAAACCTTTCTGTAAACTTTTACCTGCCTCCTATGTGCTTGTGCTCTTTTTCTGTTGATCCATAGCTGACAAAACTATATGTGACAGTTCAGATTTCTGAGACTTTTGCAATTCTCCCACACTGAGTTTTTTAACTCATTCCTTTTTTGTCATTTCCATACACCTGTAATCCTTCCCTCTTCACTTAGTCTTCCAAAATAAACATTCAACTATTTTCTGAGCCTAAGGATGGGCATCATGCATTCCTGAAGCTTGGTTAAAACTATGGCCAAGTAACTAGATCTGGTTGACTTCTGAGACAGAACCAAGTGTGATATACAATTATATAGCAATTGTTTCTAGTTTTCCAGAGTCATAGAGCTGGGCTAAGGCTCAAAGAAACTGAAAAACAGGGTGATAAATCTGAAAAAAAAACAATATTATGGAACTCATTAGCAATTTTTAAACCTTTCTTGATATTATCACTTTATTTTATTTTGAAACTTATGTTGGTATACTGACAAGCCATCAGTTTCTTCATAGACAGGCATATAAATAAGAAAACAACAAAAGCCTCATATTTTTTTAAAAAAATTTCATGCACAACCTGCTTTGTACCAATGCTAACAACGACTCTGGATCTAACACTCTCTCTGAGCCAAAGACTTGAGAAGTCATTTTACCTCTCAGTCTCAGTTCTTCCTGTCTTTAAAATGAAGATGATAGTCCTCTCTTTTCCTTTTCTAAATCTTACTAAATTATTGGGCAGGGACTAGCTCTCAATTATGCTTGTTCACCACTGCAGTCACTGCTTAGACCTATTGAGAAGGCCACATTTCCAATAAGCAACGATAGCAAGATAGTGTGTAATGGGTTTATTACCAGTTTGGCCTGACTAATGAACACCTTCATTGTGACATTATTCCTTCCAAGTAATGTAGATGATCCTATGCTTATCATGCCAATAACACCCCTAAAATATGATCCACCCCAGAATATATAGGTAAAACATTTAATCACTCTTCATATGCCATATGCTTTATAGAGATATAGGAAAACACTATTGTTTTTCTTCAGCACTTTTCAAGAAAATCTATGAGCTAAATCCTATATTGTATGAAATCCTTTCTTAGGAAGTGGGTGGTAAAGGACTAAGCAGCTGGAATTTCACAGATTTACAGGATTCAGCAGCTGAGCCTTCAACCAAATGAAAGAGGAGAGCTTCATACGGTCTGCTCGCCTTAGGAAAAATTAGAGATGGACAGAGTTACTTTCTAAATGTGATTTTTTTTTTTAATCCAGAGAGCAAATCAGATTAGGGATAGCACAATTCTTTCTGGATGAAGCCACATTCTGCCCTGTTCTCTGTGATGGGTTTTGATTCCTAAATATTGCTGTATTTCACACATTCAACAGTGCTTCTATTTCAGGCAGCCCAGTTGAGGGCAATAGCTTTAGAAGGTGACACTGGGCTGCTCTAGCCCACACAAGATCAATTGGTTCTGTTCAAAACTCAATAAATTTAAGAGATAAAGAGAAATTATGAGGTCCAAAGAATTATTCCACAGAATTATAAGCCAAAAAACCATTTACTTTAGAGGATTTTTATGATTTATCCCATGATTAAAAAAAAAAGAAACAACATGCTGCACTGTTGGTGGGAGAGTGGAAAAATAAGGCATAGAGAGCTTTCATTCACAATTGAAATTATATTTTTATTAATACTCATTAATGTTTGGTAATTAGTTAGAAAATGCTCTCAAATTTTGCTAAAAAGCAACAGCTTACATTCCTGAACTGTGAATATGGCTGATTTCCATGTAAATTGGTAAAAATTTACAATAACTGTAAAAGTTTAAAAAACCCTGAATTAGTCTAATGCAGTAATTCTCACCTTGTACAAATATTCTATTTCTGTGATTTCTGTGATTTTTTATAGAAATTATTTGGAGAAAGGTTTTTTCTCTCTGTTATTTTTCTATCTATCTAATGCCTGTTCCAAAAGGTCTACTGTAATATCAATAAGTCTAAACAAATAATGTGAATGTCTAGACTAATCATGTAGGACTCCCTTATTTTCCCTCTTCAATTAATATTCAAATTTAAAAATGAATGTGTTTTGAAAAGTGAGGAGGAGATTAGAACAGATTGACCCTGCATTTCCATTCTTTTTCCTCCCAGAGAATTAGTCCCTTCTATGGGAATACTGTGGGAAAGTACATTTGAATGTAACTGTATTCATAAACACATACACTTATATATTTGGTCTTTACATTTTTTCTCAGAAATGTGCAATGTTAAGGAAAACAGTTTTAAAATTTTCAAAACAGCATCCACAACTTTTCCACTACTACAGCCATGAAAATATGTTGATTAAAATATTTTTGGAATAGAATGACAGCTATTTAAAAGAAATGAAAACACATCTCCTGTAGAAATTTTCACAGCTTTGGAAATGTGTGTATTTCCTGATGAAAAGCAAACATTGTCATTTCACTGAAAGGTTTTTAAAAACCTGAGAGTTTAATGTGAAAAGAAATCTGTTTTAAACAAAATATGCTTAATTCATGTTTTCATATAGAATCTCTAGTTCTTTCTAGCAGATTCAGTCTTGTACCTTACCATTAGTCCTAGAAGGAACTGTCCAATGGAAGTTACATAAGGAACAGATATAACTTCATATCCAAATGAAGCTTGGTGATGACTTATGTAGTCAGTTTGCTCTGTGAAAACTGCTCATTTTGATATGCAAACAGAAAACCAAAATAAACCATCCTTCCCTCAGTTATATGAGCCTGAACCCAAAGCACAAATCATTACTGACCTTATCTTGCAGCTTTTATTAACAGGAGTGATTCCGCTGATATAAATAAGGACTGCAGGATTAAGACCTAGATGAGAAAAAATAACATTTCTGATTAGCTGTGTTTTGGTCACCAAGAGTGAAAGTAAATCGCTGCTATTTAAAGCTGTGCTTTGTGATACCAACCTTCATATTACTCAAGATGCTAATTCCTATTATATTTATATTTCAGTTAGCATATGCTAGTTATATGGCTACGTATTTATTTGCACTCTTCTTAAAAAAGGAAGTGATCTTTCAAGATTTATTAAAATATAAGTCCTTGAGCTGTCATAATACTGTACCTTGGATATTTCAATGAATGATGGTTTGTTTTATTATTGCATACTGACAATAAAATAAAATGGAAAATAGAGCAAAAAACAGATCTCCACCATGGCCAACTACAGCTTGTTCTCGAGCTTCTTACAGAGTTGTGGAGCTGGTCACCTGCCTGTTTCTGTTCAACAAGAACTGCTAAGGAGTAGGAGAAACATATAGGATGTTTTCTTGGGGGAAAAAAATGTATACAAATAAGGTGCCACATACAGATGACAAGATAGGACTATGTCCTTTGTTGCAAGAATGCAGCACACAGATCTCTCTGATTGATTCCTTTCCCTCTCCCCTTCCTATCACAGAAAAACAAAACTTAAAAAGGAAGAAATCACTGCAAGAGAAGGAAGAAGCCTCTTTCCCACTGTATAATTCAATTTCTCCATCTGCAAACTAATAATGATGCAGCTGACCAAGTATGTGTCCTACAGTATGTGTTACAAAGTTCATTAGAAACACCTACAATGGTTTCTTGCTGAAGGATTCTTTGAAGACTGAAAATGTGCATGAATACAGACATACATGCATAGGCATAGTTATAGATTATTGATTAACAATGTGATAATAGAAAATACATCAGATGCGACTCAATGGGAACCTCCTGTAGCTACAAGGTTGTAATTAAGATTTTATGACATTCAGCCTATAGCATTCATCGCTTCCTTTATTATTTGTGATGTGGCATTTAGAGCTGTTGAGTGAAGAACCTACCTGTGCAATGTACTATTCCAATCTCCTTTCAAAGCCCCCAAGGTGGTGCACAGCATGGATGATTTGTTGATTTCAACTTCCCTGAACTTATTCAATATCTGTGCCTCACTAGCTCTGAAGTCAGCCGTGAGAGCAGATACAACAGCCAGTTTCAGCTGGCACATCTTTTAGAGTTCTTGCTTGTAAAGTATCCATTTAATGCCTCAGCTCTCTTACCATCCTCTGTGTCTTCACGTCCAGTCATTCTTGCAATGTTGCCACTTTGTCTCTGGCTTCTCTCTCACTCTCACAAGAGAAACAAAAATCTATTCAACCTTTTGGCATTTCTGCCCATCACTTAGAATTGCTTCCTTGTTTCATCAGCTCTGTATTTTCAGAGCTTATATCAATGCAGATGACAACATTTTGCCAAATCAGTCTCAGGAATCATGGGTCAGTACCTTGTGTCAAGCTGGAAAAATCACTTGAAATCACATCTTCAGATTTTTTCAATAAATAGAAAGAAGTAGCGTACATGGGTATTAGGAAACACAAAGGATGTTGAAATTTTTTTCTGAAATCCTTCATGAAAAGATCACTGTCCTGCTCACTTGAAATAATTTATGACATGTTTTTAAATTATTATTTGCTAAATAAAAGCTTGGTCCTGAACCCTTGTATTAATTTTCTCTTTAGTATATAGGCAGTGTGAACCCACAACAAAGCCGTGTGAGTATAAAGCGGACAAAAGTGATTTTCAATTGCTTACACTCGCATCTCAGAGACAGCCATCACAACATATTATTTGCTAGAGCCCTGTATCACAGCAGAAAGCAACATTTCTCAGAAGATTTCTTCATACTTTTCTTGTATAACACAGAAGACTTGCATCTGATTTCTAGTAGGGATGAAAATGAATTTCAGCCCAAGTGTAACAGGAGTTTGCTACACAATCTTAGCACAAAGAAGCATGTGGTAGAGAAGCCTTTTTTTTCAGAATGAACATGTCACAGAAATGCACCAGGTAGAATTTCTATTCCAACAGGAGAAGAGATTAATATACATGAGGAGTATAAATACCACCCAAAGAACTCTGGAAATGAATTAGTAACAGTGATTGCCTCAAGAGAGTGTGATTTGCACATTGCTATAGACTGGGGATAGCCAAGTATTTTCTGTCTTATGACATTGCTGTAGTAACCCTTACAAACATGACAAAACAGCTGCTGTCACTGCTGCTGCCCTCTTCTAGAGGTTCTAGATAGCCTTTACAAACAAAATCATGGTGTTTAGAGAACCTCCTTATGCCCAAAAGGGATCTAACCCAAAAATTAACTCTTCCAATGTCTGTTGATGTGAATAATACATTTGTGGGCTTTTTCCTCCCTTCATGTTTATTTCTTCTCTCTTCCTGGAGGGAAGAATGTGCCTGTAAAGATCTGCTTGCATGTATTTAGTTCTCTTGCGTGTGTACAGATATTCATGAATAATGCAATGGCTTTTGCCTTTGTGTTCTCTCAGGACTAGCTGTAGTGCATGAAACACCATTTAGTTTTTTTACTTTGTTCTCCTGTTTTCTGACTTAGTTGCTTTCTCTCCTCCAGTTCTCCATCCTCACTTAGTTAAGAACACAACTAAACAATTTACCTTTCGTCCTTGAGCAGTGATGCAGAGAAGTGGGGAATAACTAAGACTCCCTACAGCCAAGGCAAAAAAAAATTAATAATAATACAGTTAGTTCTGGCCTTTGTCTGGTGTTCCCTGCACGAGCCACCCTGGATTTTTTTAGCTAGTTGATGTAAACAAAAGCTGAGAGTAGTTTTAAGTCATTGCTGGGACTGGAAGAGCCCTCAGAAGCTCAGTACTCTCAAACAAACTTGAGTATCTTTCTCCTGCTTTGGATTTCCCCAAATCAAAGGTAGAAATTTCCCTCATTTCACATTTCAGACCACACAGCTCAGAATCTTCTGAAAAAATAAAACTTCTTCACGTAGAAAACTGAAGCCTTATCTCTAATACATAAAGCAAATCCCTGTTCTTTTTTTTTATGGGTTAGACATTTCCCTGAAGTATGGCCTCAAGCCTGGATGCAGTAAATTTTGATTGATTTGTGAGTTAAATATTCTTCTTCTAAAGGAATTTGTAAAACCTCTTCATCCTATTCCATTCCTTTAAATACTTTATTTCCCTAAGGATGTCATCTACCTTCGTATTTGAATTACCTCCCAAGTTTTTGTCTCAGGAACTTGCAAAATAGCAGCACACAAATAATTCTTTTGCATGAAAACCTGCTTCCAATAGGCTGTTCTGAATACACTTTTTTTTCAGTTAGGACTTTCTGTCCCACTCCACAGCAGGCAGGCAGAGCAGCCAACACAGGCTTTAAGATTAGAATCCATAAGGAGTGGAGTGAATGCTGGAGCAAAGGAGGCTCTCCCCCTTCTTCCTGAGAATGGATCAGCACGGAGGGAGGTGCATTCGGAATGTGCCTGCAACTTTTGTTGCCAGACAAGTCCATTAGACGGAGCTGCTGGATGACCACATCTGCAGCAAGTTTTCCTTTCACACTTTTTGCTATACATGGACGTTTTGGTGTAGGCAGAAGCCTACATCTCCAGCACTCCAAACTCCTCATTGCCAGGAGGGTCTTCTCACTCAAGTGTGATCGGGTCTGAGATGAAGCCCACCTTCCTGCTCCTAGTCCTGCGCACAGGACCTGTCTGTGGCTCATCATGTAGCGATCAAAGTGATGAGCGAGAGCACAAAGAAACAGGAGGTCAGGGGCTTGGCCAAGAGAACTCCTGCGACAGGAACCTGGTAACGCCAAAATGACACTTCCTTCTCGGAATAAGGGGTTAATGGAAACAACAAATGGCACAACTTTAATCTCTTCTTGAGACAATGATACTAATAAGAACAAAAACTGGCTAAGACTTAACCCATTCTTCCTCTTGTCTTAAAATTGTAATCTCATAATCCTCTTTGGTGATGGAGTTTGCTAAACTCAAAATAGTAATTTCTAATGACATTTTCCAAGCCACTAAGAATGTATATTCCTCAACAGAATGCCACATGTCACAATGTTTTTTCAGGCTGGAAAGTACTTGGGATTATTTTTGGTTTGTCCATCTTTCGCACTTCATCTTTGTGATTTTTTTCTTTGTACCAACATGTCACATTAGAAGAAAGAACAGTCTGGTTCGAATTTGTTCCACTTTGGCAAGAACTCAGAGCTTGATAAAATGCTATCAAGTCAACAATAACTTTTCCATAGATTCTGATGGCTGCTGATCTAGTGCCTAAAATATTGCAAAGCCACAACAAGAAATTCACTGGGCCAATATTTAATCTACCAGATAGCCATTCTCTGAAGTGCCAGATGCAGATAGATGAGAATTCAAATAATTTATAAAGTGCTGAAGATCTCTCCAGAAATTTTTCAGAATTTTATGCAATCTGTCTTTCCCCTCGATACAAGAGAGGGACTGTCAAGTAGTCTGCCACCCAATACATTTTCAAGCAGTAGATGTCTTGCCTCCTACTCTTGGATGTAAACTCCTCTTGAGAAGCCTCCTGCTCTCTAAAGTAAGCTCTCGAGGGGCTCCTCAAGGGGAGCTTGCATCCTCATATGTTTGAACAAATCCCTGATGGAGTTTTTTAAAAGAAATTATGAAATAGTCTAGTGCCTTGTAGAGGGGTCTGCATTCCCTCTACACTTTTTATCATAGAATTCAGGTACTTGTGCATTTAACTTCCATCTCGCTCTGTTTCCAGGTCTACTTTACCCTTTTACCCCCTAAGCAGCTTCATGGAAAAGAACTGAGGTAATGAGCTACAAAATCTACTTCTATGGGGTCTCCACAAATCTGGCATTTGCTGAACCAACTAATTTTCCACTTGAATCCCTATTTGAATTTTCATCAGATAAAAACTTTGCCAAGTCTAATTTATGACTAAAGAAATGGTGAGCAAAAAAACAGAAATAATAATAAAACAGTTAGTAATAGTATTTAAAACAGCAACACTAGAGCTTCAAGCACAGAATAACAGCTGTTCCTTGATAATAAAATTAGAAAGTCTCAATAGCTCTGCACTGGAAAAAAAGAAAAGGCTTCACAACAAAGATGCTCAAAATGGTTTGGGTCTGTTAAGGTGGATTGATGGCGGATGATTTTGGAATTAGCAGCTTTACTGAAACTGAAGAATGGATCAGTCTACTTAATTTGGAGAGCTCAAATGGATTTGTGGTGGGGCAGCCCTATTTCACATTTATCCAGCTGAACCAGTAAAGCCTCCATGGCACTATATAAGCAGTTCACAATCCAACAAGGAACAGAGTGGAAGTCTCACTGAATCCTTCCTTATGTACAAAAACAGTGGCACAAAATCTTGCATTACAGTTTGAGCTTCTTCCAGCTTTTGAATTTATCTGGATTTCTGGAACATGCATGAAAGAATATCTAGGGGATTGTTGCAGAATTGCTCAAGAAAGGAGAAATTAGAGAAAGAACAGGGTCTAACAGAAGTTATGGTGTTACAGAGGCTTGCTTGAGGTGAGACAGTTATCACTTCTAGGATGGCTGTCACGTACAGAATCTACTTCTCCACAATTCCCTTGGTGACACAATCTGCCCTCCTAGCACCCACTAATGAGAGTAAACGAAGAACGGAACAGAATTGAGACAACGTGGCCAAACTTCATTGACTTCCCTGCGGAGGTGGTAACCTGATGGTGCCTGCAGCTGATGAGTGAATGGAAGGCGGAGAGGAGTGAAGACACCGCAGCCAAACTCTGTTGTACTCCCTGCAGAGGTGGCAACCTGGTCACAGCACGAAGCTGAGAGGCCACCTAGTACAATAAAATGTCTGCAGCTGGTGTTGGTGCTGGGCCAACAGTGGTAGCAGATCAGTTCCAAGGACCTTTGCTCAAACTTCTCCTCAAAAAATCTCATTATAATATCAATACACAACCCCATCCTAGAAGTTACCCACTTCCAAGATACAACCTCTCCTCACTGGGCATGCTCTCTAGATTTTCAATTAACTCAGGAGACTTTTTAAAAGCCTCCTTTTATAATGAAAGTAAGTATGAGTATGGTCACTCAAGTTCCATCTAAATGTAAAACAAATTATATAAAAGGTGAGCGAAGGAAGAAGGAAGATGGAAGAGGAGAGAGGGAAGACTCCATTGTAACTTCTGGATCAGTCAACTCTTTCCTCCCCTTGGGTCAGGACATCATCCGAGGAGATGCCTTGAGGTTGAGAGCCCTCTCCTATCTTACCAAATCATCTCTTACCAAATTTGTCCCCACCACATCAAACCACGACAGGGTTGTAAGGACTCAAAGAAACAAGGTGGGATCATGTGGAAGCCACTGGTATATGAATATACCCACTAACTAATGTAAAATTAAATCCCAGAGTGAACCTGTGGGTAAAGAGTTCTGTTATGTGTTCTGTGTGTCATCATCAAATGCATTTGCAATGAACTAATCCCAGCAGAAATTTCTAAAAAAAGAATTGTTTATTACTTTGTCAATACATGGATGCAAAATAGACATGTATAGGTAGATTCTTTCTGATTCAGGCCAGATGTTATCACTGGCTATATTGGGCAAAAATAATTTTGAGGGAAAATTAAGATAAATAAAGAGAGAAAAAAAAGTGAGTTCCTAGTTGAACTACTGTGCACTGCAGAACTACCATATCACCATTCATAAGCAAGGCTTGTACTAGATATGGGTTACAGTGTTTGCTTTTCTTGTTTAATCTTACCCTAGGAGAAACAAAAATACATTTTCTGAAAATTTCTAAATATATAAGAAAAATAAACAATTGCTGAACTGCATGTCAAATCTTTAGGGATTTAATGATCTACATTATAATCATCTGACTGAGGATGTAATTCCATATAGCTCTTTTCATACTGCCAAAATGAAGGAATTTTCGCTTTGAGCTAAGCGAACCCATTAAGCCCTTAATTTTGTATTAAAAACATGTGATTAAGTAAAAATATATTTATGGGAATTTGAAAATCTTTCTTCCATAAAAAACCCCATACAGTGGTAGTGCAATCCACTAATACCTCTATACTTATATATTATTATATATATGTATTTATATAATGTATGATATATATTTATATACAATACTTCATAGTGCCTGTATGTAAGTCTAAGATATGTATCAGGTCTCACATCTTCTCTAATGACTAATTAGACTCCTAAAATGCTAAAAGGGCAATCCCTCCTATCCAGACTGATGCTCAGGTTTCTAGGACTGGAGATTTTCATGTCATTTCTCCAAAACCTTGCCTAAATTCAGCTCAGGGACGGAAACATTTTCCAAACCCACATTCTGTGCCTCTGTTGCAGCCCACTAGGCCTAGTCACAATGGGTCCATGTTTCAATGAACAGAATTGAAAGGTATCTAAAGCATTAGACTAGGGGCTGCAATGCAGCAGTGCTAGAGCAATACCACTGAATAGTTACACTTGTAATAACACAAGTCTTAGAGAGAGATGTGTAACACTCCTTTTTCCTTCTAAAATTCTTTCCCCAAACAATTTGCTTATCTGTCATTATGTTAAAGTCTTAGTTACAGATTCTAAAAAAGCCTGCTAGTTAATCACCAGCAAATGATACAATATTAACTGGATAGTGTCTGGGACGGAAGAGGTGCAGTAGTGCAGCTGGTGGATTGCTTGTCTGGGTGCACTGAAGGGAATTCCAGCAGGATACAAACTGTTCAACAGTAAATGACTTCAGGGGGTCCAAACCAATCTAGATTTTGCACATGCTTCTATGTAGGCTGGCAGTGCCTGCTTCTAGCAAAGCTTACTTCCAACCAGAACTAGTTCTGCTACTGTGCCTCATGATAACAAAGAATGGAAAGAGAGTTTTTCCTTATTGTCTTTAACTTTATTCCAAAACAATCCAAACTTCAAAGTACTGGTTTCTAAAAGAGGCAGTGCGGTGGTTCAGGTGAGCCAGTTTTTTGGACAGAACATGGCAAATCTTACAGCAGAAACGCAGAAGCACAGGGCTATCTTAAAGGCAAGAGTAAAAAGGCAGCCTGCAGACAATCCCAAGAACAGGGATAGTTCATGCTTCAGCAGTCAAATTATCTCCTAGATCATGGTCCAATTACACCAAAGCAGAAGTCTCTCTGAAAATACTACAGTGGAAGAAAAACTACTTTCCAAAGAAAAATATGCAAAGAAAAAGCATTGTTCAGAGAGAGTATTGCACTAAACAAGCAATTATTCCACTGAGATGCTGCACAAAGCCGTCAATTAGTTTTTCATAAGGCATCATGCATAATGTGAACAGTCCTTCAGTTGCAAATCTGAGGGGGCAATTATTTAATATTGTTCAAAAGGAAAGTATGCAATTTGCTAAGTAATAATGATATTCAAGGAAGAGTGGTTTTAGACATGGAACACTGGAAGTAATTGTGCTAAATTAATTGGTATTTGTCAGTGATATCGAATATCTTCAAAATTCAAATTCTTAAAGCACATTGGGTCACCACTATGATACTGAGATTCAGAAGAAAACAACATTAAGGAAGATAATCAGAAGAGTAATTAGCATACTTCTGGCTGTGATAAATGTGGTAATTCCTTAAGAGTAATATAATGCTAAACTTTACAAGCAGCGGAGTAAGCACCCTCACAATGGCAGAAAGGGGGAAGGTTGTTACAATTTCTTTTTACCAGATACAGAGAGAATTGTTCATGAAAGTTGGCTGGGTCACATGATTGACAGCATAACTTGATGAACTTTTCAGCTGAAACACTCCTGTGAGAATTGGAAACGTTCCCACTTCTTATTTTGGCACATCATCTACCAACATCAGCAGCTGAATATAGGCGTTCCCAGCTCTGAGTTGGAAAGTTTTGGCTTGCTATTCAGAAAAGACAACATTTTAGGACGCGATCCAAACCTCACTGAAGTGAGCAGGAATACGTCTTAGTTTGCCTGATTTAAAGGACTCCTACCAAACTCTGCTCCACTGTGACACAGCAGTAAAAACTACCACAGTGGCTAAACTTTCTTTAGGTCATTTCTGTCATCTCTTTATGCTTCGTCTGCAAATGTTAATGCAATGCTTGTCATCTTTTCCCTTGACATATCTGAAATGCTCTTTTCAAGAATTTCTCCATTATCCTTAGCTCTTCTCTCAATTAGCACAACTGGAACAGTTCATTAGGCTGTTCACAGAAAAGATCCTTAGAAGAGAAAATGAAAATACGAAAATATGAATATCTAGGATCTTTGTTTCACTTAGTATTAGGTCCAAAGCTTCTAAACTCATCTGAAGAGCACCCTAACCATAATACTTACTTAGTAGTAAAGTTTATTAATAAGCTTTAAAAGTTACTGAAAAAGGTAATAAAAACACTTAAAATCTGCTAATAAGTAAGTCCTTAATAATAATGTCTCTTGGAGATCTCTTGCATTTAAAACACCTATGAGAAGTAATCCATGAATATCCAAACAATATTCAACTTGCTGCCTATACTATAAAATTACCGGTCAAAACCATCAGAGATTTACAACTTACACATCTGCACCTGGGAGACAAACATTCGATTCCTCACTTCCTGCTAATTACAAGTGCACGGCCACTAAGCAGCTGCAAAAACTAATACACTGCCAGCCAACATGCAGAATTAAAACGGCATACCAAGCAAGGCAATGGAAAAGAAGTGCTGAAAAGGATATTGTGAGAACCTGTGTGAGATACTTCAGGGTATTTGAGACTTTACCTGAAGTAAGGTAATCATCTGCACAGCCAGGAAAAAGCTTCTGATTGTGGAAGCCAAGATTAAAAAAAGCTGCTATGAAGAAAGATACCCAGCAGCGTTCCAGCTAAGCTCATAAAAGAAGCTCAAGATTGCACAGCACCATGAGTCCTGACTTTCTGACTAAGAACGGGCAGTGAGTGCAGAGAGTGAAAATGAACATGTCTCACTCTAACTTGGAGGGTGAAATGGGTTGGAACACAGTGTTTTATGTTCCTGCTGAGTCTATGCCAACACAGTAATGCAAAAAAAAACCCTTCCGTTAGCAGTTCATCGACATCTCACACTTGCAGGTCATTCCTTTCACTGCCACTGGCAGGGGTTAGATAATTTCAAAAGAGGTGCAGAAATGGATTTACAACCAAAATAATAACTATCACTGTGTTTTGAGGACCTTTCTTGCCCTGCTTCCTTTCAAAATACACTTCAGTGAAGCCTGTGTTTTTAATGATGATAAACTTATCCAAATATGTTCCTCTTGGAAGGCAAGAGGAAAAGATTTTTCAGATATGCAGTCTAAAATCTAGTTGTCTAAATGCGTACACAGAGAAGGCAGATGCTAACTTGCCTCATATTTAGTACTGTCATAGCACTGTCAGCACTGTCAGCATATGATTAATGTTATTGAACACCCTGTGCCTTTTAGCAAGTGGAATTCTTTTGCCCATCTGCATCTCCAGGGTCAAAATGCTACTAAAACATGAGGCAAAACTTGAGGTCCTTCTCTGCTAAGGAACTAAAGTAACATCCAATAAAATGTATATTATTGATAAAGTTGGGCTACATTTCCCTTGCACCACTTTTTAACAGCTTGTAAATAGTTTAAATGATGGATCAAAACTGAAAGAACAGGTAGAAAGTGTTAACCCTGGCTCTCACAGCCTGACGCTCTGCTGGCATCACTAGTTGAATTTCCTCTGTGAAGAACTGATCTAATGAAGTGGATAACTAGATTTATATGAGGATGTCCAGGCAAAACATTAGTAGTAGTTTAACAACAAAACAGCACTAACCAGATCACTACTAACTAGGTGATTTCGTGCTGTTGCTTATGTGCCAATTTACAGGAAGAAAGCAACTAGGAGAGAGTAGAAATGCTTGCATCCTTTGGACAGGGACCTTCCTCCAAGCTGTGGGTCTATATTCTGCATGGCTGCAGCACTGACCTCTGAGATCACTTCGTTTTTGTTTTTATTTTTGTTTTTGTATTTGTTAAAACTTCTTTAGTTTCCCTCTTCTCAACCTGCATGGAATTGAATCCCCAGCCCTGCTAATTACTGGCACCGCAGCATCACTGAGAGCCTGTGCTGCCCAGGACAGGCCATCCAGGACTGATCCAAGGGGAGGTAACTGAATTCCCTGCAACAATCTCCCTTCAGGGACTGGAACTATTTTTCTGCCTACTTACAGTTTAATACGATGTCAAAATTTTCATCTATATGAAAGCATGTTTAATAGCCATATATCAATCAGTAGCAAATAAGTATGATATATTTACTAGTTATGATTTGTATTACAGCAAAGAAAATCCAAGAGGTCATTCAACAGGGTCATTCAGCAGTGCAGGAGTGATGGCTACACAGAACTCCAGCTCGGTTTCTTCAGAAAATGAGGTTGTAAAATGGAAAATTGATTAAAAACGTAAGATATACTGTTCTGGTTATGCTTCTATTGAAAGTAATAAAAAATTGCTGCAGTGTATCTGTTTATAACTGTTTTAGTATCACAGGGGGTCCCCCTAATGGTTTATATTTGTGGTGTTGGACACTCAATTGAATTTTTTTCTTTTTTTTTCTTTACTTTATGAGAGGAAGACATTTTTATCTTGCACTAACTGACCAGCAAATACATTCCCCTTCCCCCAAGGTCTAATGGAGCACTATTGTGGTCCCTCACCGATGTGCAGTCACGACACAGATGTAAATGCAGTCCCCCAGAAAGGGACTCCCAGCACTCCGCGTTCCCCGAGGCTGAGCCCTCTAGCATTTACTCCTTGCAAGCGCAGAGCGCCAGCTCCGCTCTCCAAGAGGAAAGACGTTTTATTTAAGGGACGGATCATGCAAGAATTCAGCAAAATTGGTGTACCAAGTCCAATTTGCCCTGTAACTAGAACGAGAAATCACTTGCAAAAAGACATTGTTAACAGTCAATTAATATTCTCCTCCAATCTCTGTCAAAAGTTTTTATATCATCACTTAAAGCAGAGCAAATTACGCAGTCTAAGTACTGTTTGACAATACCAGAAGGATGGACATCAGCATGGGTAGAAGAGCAAGACTGAGAGCGTGGAAATGCGGTGTGAAAGGATCTCTTGCTTTGGGTGCTGATAAGGAGGTTTCCCTTCCAGAGGCTGCAGGTTCCTGGCCACGCAGGCACCGTTGCAGGCACCACTGCAGGGGCTTGTGTAGTTCCGTGTGGAAATGTGCCACTGCGCTGAAGCTACAAGTGAGGAAATTTCATGAACACAGGGAAGCAACTAGAAGGAGAAGTGGATGTCAGGCACCTCTGAGAAGATAATAAAAATGTAAACCAATTATTTGGTGAAAATGATAATCAGTAAATTTGTTCCTGCTCAACAGCTGTATTAGGCAGGATGATGGTACAAATGACAAATAAATGTATGTGAGCACAGAGAACAGAGAGTGGCTATGCTCCTAAGTCTCTACCTACATATCTTAGAGAGATTTTTGGTTTACCAAGATGCTGCTTTATTTTATCTATCATTTATATATGAATGATGCCAAATCATATAGGATACCTGTCTCTGATTCATATGTGGGATGTGCATGTTGTGTGCACTCACATACTTCCTAAAAAAAGGTAAGTGCCAGAGTTCATTCCTAATCTGCCTTTCCAAATCTCTTTCTCATTTTTTTTTATCAGTAGGGTTAGTAATATTAGATTCAGGACATATTAGTGTATAACCTGGAAGCATTTTTGGAGTTACTGATCTCTGCTGCATTTTGTACTTCTTTTCTTTTACGTGTACTTTTTGATGTCTTTGAAAAATGTCCAAAACAAGCGGAAGTTATTAGCTTCCCTAAGCTGGGTCTGAATGGCCAAGTATTTCAGAATGGTTATTATTTAGAAATATTTCTAGACTGTTGGAGGAAAACACCAACAATCAGGAGTAGCTCAAAATCCAAGAGCACTAGAGGTTTAAATCTTTTAATAATCCCTTTTTCTGCTAGTCTGTAGTCCCAGGTGGACATCACCAGAGCTGTATATATTTGCCAGATGAATATCTGGCTTCATGATTACAAGTACTACCAGATCTCCTCCGAGCAATCCAGAACCTGTAGAGATATGTTTTTTCTATAAGGTGATACGTTAAAGAAATGCAGAGCTGTATCTGTATTTTTGAACATAACGATCCTCCTTCCACGCTCTGCAGGAAAAAAAAAAAAAAAAAAGAAGTTTTTAAACACTGCTACTTGAAATAGTTTTGAGCCTTTGGGTCATGAAGCCACAGGTTTTCTTTTTAGCTTTGAGGCAGTAAAACTGCACATTCAGTCAAGCCGGAATTCTTTAAAGCTACCATGACCTTTTAAATTTATTCTGGTTACTAATAGCTCCCTATGTTTCACTTACATTTCAAGGTGGAGCCAAACATACAATACGGCACAGGCCATATATTTTCTGATTTATTTTTAATCTCCCAAATTTATAATGTGAATTCCTGCACTAAAATAATTCATGTTGGATAACCAAACCTTCAAGTGTGCAGCAGAATTAAGTCTCAAGAATGGGCATATGAGTAATTTCATAATAAAATGATGAGGCCGCCTCCACAATAGTGATTTCTTAGAAGATGCTCTGTGGGGCTCGTGCATTTATAACAGACAGTAAATTCACCTTTTCACATGCTTTCCTCCCCCAGTCTTTTTATTGTAGTCATTTTATGTCTTAAATATTAACTTCTGTTGCTGCTTCATTCAATATATTTTCTGACAGTATGGATTAAATATTGTTAAGCATATAGTATACTAAAGAACTGTTCGAATCTTTGAACATAACCATCTTGTAAATATTGTAGAGGACTTTACATCACCCTCATCACCAATGTTAGTGTTAGGGAAAGAGCTGAGCTGCCAGGATTTCAAAAGCCTGCTGGTTTTGGGCAACTTTACTACAGTGTTCTTTTACCTTACACTCAATAATATGATCACACATCTTCCTTTAAGTGCACTGAGGTGCTGCTCGTCAGAAAGTGAAAAGACACATTATTTTAACAGCAATAATGCTATGAATCATGCAGCAGAAAGCTATGCTGTCATCATTTTTGTTGATAAACACTGTAAACAAGCAGGATATTTAGTAAGACTCCATAAAATCTCAAGGATATCCAAGGGGAAAACAGTACCATAAAAAAATGATGAACTGTAATTTACCATAGAATTTCTGTGGTAGTGGCCCTACTACTGAGGTAAAATCTTAGAAGAAATCTGCCACTGGTCTCTTAACAGTATGATTTTTGAAGATATCATTCTTTCATGCCATTTTTGGTCACTGTCATTTTCAAATTGATTTGATCCATTTGCTTTAATACATTTATATAAAGATCACTAAGTCTAAGTCACCCATATCACACTGCTGAAAGAGTAATGAAATTCGTTTTTGAAGTGTTAAAGGAGAAACAGTTCATATAAATAAAATATATCACGTGTTACAATCAATTTTGCAATAATAAGTTCTTTTTTATTATTACATAGTAGTTTATTAATAATAACTAACTACTGCCACTAGTCACAGAACCAAGAGTATCTTCCTAAGGTGTCGGCTGGGAGGGTTTATGATTCACAAAGCCTAGAAGAATTTGGACAAAGTTTTTAAAAACGACCTGTCTTGCTGAATGTCTCAGTTTAATAACACAGAGAATGAGAAAATCAAATGAACTGAAATATTTTAAAATCTTATCCTGCACATTTATTTTAAGGTGTCTTTAAAAAAAATCAATGAAAACAGTATATTTAGGAGCACATCTTTATTCTCAGCACTAGTCCAGCACCAGTAGTAATAATATAAATTTCCATACTATGTCTCATAAGAAATCTCTCTGTCATTCATTTTATTACATATCTTTTGAGCTTTTAGCCTCTATCTGGCAGTCGCACTAACTTATGATGGTAATTTAAAAATGAGAAACTCATTCCCAATGGAATACGTTGAAACCACTTGCAGACAGACCGTTAACTGACAATAAAAAAGACAATTTTTACAAATTGCTACAAATCATGATTTCCCATCATTAAGCAAAGGTTCTAAGACACAATGACCATTGTAGATCTCAAAAAGACACATTTTCTCTATCAATGCCTCTGATCATTCAGACATGATAGATAACAGCCACCACGTTTTTAGTTGCTTAATGCTAAGGCTAGCTCTGGGTGTAGAACAAGACCCAACTAGCCCATCAGGCCGCAAAGTAACCCTGCTCTTAATGGCCTTCACCAGTGGGAACATCCTGGGCATGAGCCACCTTCTTCCGCCATTCTTGAAGCCATCTTCATCTTGCCACAGTCTTGACTAAACAAAGTTTCTGTCTGATCCTGTCTCACAGATTGACTTTTAAGAAAGGTAAATGAATCATCTGTTATTCACTACAGCTCTATAGAGATACTTTTAATTAGCACATTTCCCCTTGGCTTTTGTCCTCCTTTAAACTTCTCTCCATGTTCTTGACGGAACAATTGGTCTTTATTAATATGTGACAGCTCAGAGCTGCGGCGAGTTGTTTGCCAGAAGTTTGAACTCTGGTGAACTGCTGTTCACTTGTCAGGCTGGCAATGAGGAGCAAACAAATACTGCTCTCTTCAGCCTCCCTCCTGAGCTGCCAGTGGATTTCAAACAGCTTCAAGTGCCAGAGCCAAAGGATCTGCTGAGCAAGAATAAGGCATGCTCCTAATGAGATCAGTGAGCCATGACTTTTCTAGAAAGGCAACTTGGTATTTTTATTATCTACTGCACATATGTGACAGAGTCAAGGGCTGGAGGATCTGAGGAATCCACACTATGGTGAGGAAGAGGCTTCAGAAGGATGGCAACATTCAGAAGAATGTCAACTTGCACATTCTCTTGTTCTTCAAGTACTGGTAAGCCTGACTGAGTCTAAATACATTTCTGTCTATGAGCAGAAGAAAAGAGGGAGATCTTTTGTTAAATATGTGCATTTTAAGCACTTGTATATGCAGAAAGAACAAAATACGAGTTTCATTTTAT
>JAUBOD010000560.1:9371322-9410669 GCA_032353885.1 Nothura maculosa
AAAACACTGCTGCCTTCAGAGCCCTAACATAATTAGAGACAGGGGACCAAATATTCAGCTCTGCTCCTATCACATGCATCTTAAATACATGTCTCTAATGCTAGTTGCACAACTATCTAAAAGATCCTGACCTAGCAGGGCAGATTCCACAACAAATTGTGACACAAAGCCAATCCCTAACCAGAGAGCAAGCAATGTAAGTTGAAATGCATGATACAAGTTTAAAAAAAAGGCAATAAAAAGGAAATCTTTAGGCAACTGTGTAATCAGTACTTGTGTCATAAGCGGCCTATCATACCAGCTGCCTAATTGTTATCAAATTTAGAACACAAACAAAAGCCAACTAGCCACCTGCACTGTGGTTGAACATATGAGCTGCTTCTACATATTCTTCTTGGCATTGTATTTGTACCTCAGCTTCCTGTATTCTAGATTTTGCAAAATAAAAGACTATTCTATGAACAGTTCAATAATGAAGTATTATCATGTTCTTCAGCATGCAGCCAGACTTCTGTATGCTTTAGCAAATGATGCAAACACAAACTTTGTCAAGGTTTTGATTTAAAAATTAAATAAAATGTTTTTCCTAGTAAAATGCCCATTCTTTCTTTGTTGCTTTTGTTCACTGCATTCAGCAGCATGGCAAATTTAATCCTTCAGAAGTTCTAAGACTGTTCACTGTGACACTGAGACAAAGTCTTGGATCCTTATATATTCAGAGCCATGTCACTAATCACATTCATGGAGAGAATAAAGCCCCAAAAACTCAGGGAGAAAAAAAAGAGAGAAAAAAAGAAAAACAGAAACAAGGAAGAGGGAAAGATTTAATTGGAATTCATTCAGTAATTCTTCATCTATATGCTTGGCTTCCACTTACGACAATGCAAGTATGTGCAGAAGCGCTGCTCAAGAACCTCACATAATGTTTATACTAATCAGAATAAAAGTTCACTTGAATGCAAACAGTATTTTTCCTTGGAGAGAAAATCAACTAACAGAATCCTATTAAAAGCACCTGAATATAAAAAACAATTAAAATTTTTAAAATAACAAAATAAATTCAGAAAGTCCAAAAATGAATCAATTGCCATAAAAAAGAGCTTTTGCTTGCCCTTAAAGCTCACTTTCCACTCTATCATGCCATTTAGATGACACCTATCTGCATTTTAATCCTTATGTGAAAGTCTTCTGGCAGAATTAATAATTATGATCAAAACCCATGAAAGTCCATGCTAATGATAAGATAAAGAACTTATTTCTACCTCCTACAGTGAGTAGCTAATCTTCCTCAATGTCCTAATCTACTGACACACAGGGTTTGATCTGAAATAAGCTCTTAATAATGAATAATCTGACTATGAATATGATTCTGCTGAGCATTAAAATGGAAGCTTAAAGAAGCTCTGAAGAATTAGTTCTCTCATTTTTTTGCAATGTTAAGGCTTCTTCTTCACCTCAACCTCTCTCCCCCACCCCCTACCCCCCCAAAAAAACCTTTTTTGATAGTTGCTGCCACCTTAAGGACACAAACTGTCACCACTTGTGTACAGAGGTGCTGAAAGTGTCTGCTTTGCCACAGATTATAAAGGCACTACTTTGCATTTATCTGGGGTAGGGAACAAAAGCAGGAAACTGACATTTACTCGAGCACACACTGGCTTTAACAGAAAGATGTCTGAAAAGCCAAGAATATTATTTTAATACTCAGTTAATGTATTTGAATTTGGCACTTGTAGGAGCCAGCTGCCTGGCTGTTTTGTGTAACAAAATTAATCTTTGTGTGTATACTTTACAAAGCACAGGGAGGTGAAACAAATTACAACTAATATTTGTTTACTTGCATCTGAAATCTGTAACCAGAGCAGAAGTTGCCTCAGCTCAGCAGATGCTTCATCCTGGCAACCACTGTCCTTTGCCAGGTAAGGCACGCTGGGACACACAACCATGGATCAAGGGATTGCAAAAGTCGTGTCAAGCTTTGGGAGCCTCTAGTTTTGCTTGCGAAACTTACGATACCTTGGAGAGTAGATTCACCCTTGGGAAATTTAGCATGTGCAAAATAAGGGCACATTTTTGTGAACCCAAACATTTAAAACCAGTGATCTGACTACTACCGAAGATCTGGGATGGAGATGCTTTGCTGATACTGCAGATATTTAAAGGGTATCTCTGCAATCTTTGTATACAAACATCAGTCATCAAGCATCATGCTTTGTTTGCTTTTTTTTTAGCTCACTTTTGACGAAGGAAGTGGGTCCAGACGTCAACATGATCCTGATATTCTGAAACCTTAAATCAGCAAGGCCTGAAATTACAAATTCAGTATGATCAATAAAATACAGTCAAAGTCTGACAACGTTTTTCCAACGGAAAATGGGTATTCACCTGCCATCCCAGTGAGCGAAGCGGTTGGATTGAGGAGGGCAGGTGGTTTTTGAATTTCCTGCCAGGCACAATCAGAACTGCCAGGGTGCCCCGCACAGCACAAGCACAAAATGGCGGATAGGTGCTGAGGAGGCTGCAGGAAATGGTGGTCTCCAGAAGGTTCTCCCTCATGGCAGCACTGACCTGGTCTGCAGGCCAGCAGTGGCAACTGCTGTCCTGGGAACAAAATCTGGGTCTGCTTAGCTCACTGCCCTATTCTCAGACTGTCCAGAATGAAATCTGTTTTTTTCATCACTGTTCTGGTACTGAGTGGTGCAGTCAAGGCGTGACTGCGTGACACCTTGGATGGGCCAAAAAAACATGCAGGTGAGTACAGGAAGGAGGCAAAAGGAAGAAGGCAGGCAAGATGTGAGGCAAAGGCATGGCAGATGGCTGGTGTTATCTGCAGAGCCGGTCAAGGAGCAGCTAGGATCATCCTGGAGTGCAAAGGATGGCAACAACCACCACTAAAGAGCAGCCAGGATGCCCTTTTTTTATTCCATTTATGAAAGGACAAAAAAAAAAAAAAGAAGAAAGACAATCGATGAAATCAGCAGAGCCACCTGTCATGATCTTTAGTCCAGGTCTAGGCCTGAACTGGCAGTTGTTTTTGTGTACCAATTTTAGGCCTTTCCTTCTCAATTTTACTGTCGTCCTATTCACTAACTACAACTCTTGCAAGCGTCTGAAAGTCTGTTAAAAGCCTCTTTCACCTGGCACGAGGCTGCCTTCCCCTCACTATACTTTCAGATCACCTTCACTGTACTTTAGTGGTCATGCTAAGGATGGGCCAATATTTTCCAGTTATAGCCTTATGTAGTGCTATATACACAGATATATAAATATATACATACATATTTATATATACATAATTAATGTATACATATACATGATTACATACATCATGTATATGTATACATGTATACATATACATGATTAATATATACATGTATGTAAAATGCAGAGGTCTGTGCATAGCTCCAAGGCTCTTAGGCTGGTAAATTTTAGAGAAGTGACTTTGTCTCTCTGTGGGGTAGCTTTGGTGGAGTGGAAATCTTAGCACATGCTTAATTCACAATACTGTGCAACTTCATCAGCTAATTAATTGGAATCCATCCTGCTCCTGATTACACTTCTGTAAGTTTAGAAAGCTTCCAATATTAATTACCCTGAATTTTTTTTTTTTTTTTTTTTTGTGAGTGGGAATGGTGAGCAGAAGGATGTGACCGAGCAAGCTCAAAGCAAGTTTTGAATTTGGCACTGTAAAATCATCATACAAATGAGAGTTGAAATCAGTGAGAGGAACCATCAGAAGACAGGCTAGCCTGAACTGTCAAAATACAAAACAAATCAAAACCTATTTAAACAAGAGCAGCATTTTAACTTGAATCAAGAGGACTGTCAGGGCCCAGAGGCCACCAACAGGCTTTTCAAGGGCCAGGAGAGGCCCCACCTGCCCTGCAGCCCTGCAAGGCCAGCAGAGCATTTCAGCCTCTTTCAGCCACTTTCAGCCTTCATAGCGCGGTGGGCAGCAGCAAGGGCAGCCTTTGAACAGATCTGCCAGAGTGGAGCCAGCAGAACCCATCATCCAGGGAGCAACTCTTACTTTCTGGCAGCTGCGGCAAACTACGAATGTGAATATTATTTTTAAAAGTGGATAATCATTCAGCTGTTCATTAATATAGTTCTAATTTATTTTATCCACAGTCTTATTGCAAAGATTTTAAATTGTTCCTTATCACAATTTGTCTGAATTGTGGACCTGTTCCTGAAATATGTAGTGATGTCATCAGTGGTGTAACTTTTTAAATGATCATTTTCAAGGACTTTTAGTTTAATTGCAATCCTAAGGCACTTGGTTCTTTTAGAAATTTAACAGCATTGATTCTCTGCCTAAGCAGTGATTATTTGAGTCACAATTTGCTCAACTTAGCAAATTTGCATAGCAACATTACTTACCAGTGAGTTCTCTCTTACTATTCCTGCTAGGTTTCTGTCCCTATATGACTTTTAAGAGAGTGTTTTTCAATATTTGCAGCAACATGTCAATCTTTGTGCTTAAATGTGACTATAGAAAAGTTTTTTTTTCCAACTCTACATTGCACTTTAGAAAAGGTAATTTAAAGCAGAGATAGCATAGCATGATTTTATTCATCTACCTGCTATTTTCTCAGCTCCAGAATGGATAGATTTTGTGTGTGGATTTTTCTCCCAAAGACTACGCAAAAGTGTGTGGTTTTTTGTTGTTATTTTCTTCTCCGATTGTTTTTCTGCTCTAGTGTAAAATGCCACCACCAAATCATCAGTGAAAATGAGGGGTGATGTCAAAACCAGAGCAGTACAAACAATACTATGTCCTATGAATATAATTTCGTGGGAGTAGATCACACAGAATTACAGAATCATTAAGGTTGTAATGGAGCTCTAGAGATCTAACCCGCCTGCTGCAGCAGGGACACCTAGAGCACGGGCCACAGGGTGGCATCCAGGCAGGTTTTGAAGACCTGCAGAGAAGGAGACTGTACATCCTCCCTGGCCAGCCTGTTCCAGGACTCTGTCACCCTCACAGTGAAGAAGTTCTTCCTCATTTGGAGATGGGGCATCCTATGTTTGAACTTGTATCCATTGCACCTTGTCCTATCAGTGGCCAACACTGAGTAGAGCTTGTCCCCTTCCTCCCTACATTCACCCTTCATATATTTATACATACTAATAAATGATGACTATGTTATCTGTATTCTTGACCATGAGATTTAATCCTTTCTTCAGGTACCAGCTCTTCTGTCCCTGAAAATCTCTGCCTGAGAATGGAGTAAAGAAGGCAGAAAAAGCTGTCACTTTTAGCGTGAGTAATGCTGAGACAACACTTTTTAACTGTGGCCCAACCTTCATCCTGGTAGGGTAGGTTGTGAGGAAGAGGAGAGTAAAGGCAAGCTTTTTTTTTTCCTGAAAGATGGAGGGGAATGCTAGGGTGTACATTAAGCCCTAGGCATGGCAGCAGCTCTCTTCTCCTCCTAGGACCTATGGAGGTGATGCGAGCAGGGAGCAGGTGGCCTTTACATCTGTAGCCACAAGGTACTGCCTGCTGACCAGATGGGGAGGCACAGCAGTAGTGCCCACAGGGAAGTCTGTAGAAAGTCTATAAAAATTCAGATACACCAAACTGGTTTCAGGTTCAAGCTTTGTTCTCTGCAGACTCTGATTTCATACTTTTCTTTCTAAAAGTAAGAGAGAGTGTGTTACAATAATAATAAGAAGAAATTGAGATATAATAACACTACTCTCAAAGCAAACAAATTATCTAGGAGTACCTTCACAGTGACTCAGTTTGGGGGTTGGCCTTCACTGAAGAATTGCTTGCTTCCTTGTTTGAAGTAAATTGAAAATGGGGCAAAACTCAAAGCTTACCCCAAACCTTTCAGATAAGCTCTTTTAATAGTTCTTCAATTTACTGAATATACTTCCAGACTACCCCATAGTTGTTTACAAATGGAATTAATTAAAACCTGTGGTGATCAATGGAACAAACATTGTTACACTTATAAAATGTGGTACAGAGGTAATTGCTTCAGAGAAAGTGCTGGGCATAAGAATGCTATTGCTAGTCCCAGTTCTCCATTATGTTAACGTTTATCTGAAAGTATTTTTCAAGGAATGAAAGCATTACCTAGCATAATATGGCTGAATCTTATCCCAAAAAGAAAGATTTAAAACAATCTATCCTCTCAAGCAGCTGATGTACTACAGTTCATTTATAAAAGGTTGTGGAAAAAAAGTGAGCTTTTTTTTCAAATCATGAGCTAAGAGGAAAGGATAAATTTGGAGGATGAATTTCAAACAAGATAGTGCTAACAGTAAGCAACATCAAACAGTCAGCAGGTGGACAGGAAACATAAGGGCAATCCCAGTCCATCAGGGAGCTGCACAGGTCATGGGAAGATCAGAATCAGTCGCTCAGCATTTGCCTAGGATAATGTGAAAGATTGTCATTGAGTCAGTGGGTGAACAGGGATACTGAGAGGGAGAGACAAGTGCTGAATCCTTTGATGCTAACTTCACCTGCTAGGATTCTGCAGATGTTTTAAACCATTCAGCAGGTTTGTGCATGTTACCTATGGATCTTTAAATTCATGAGGGGGGAAAAGAGAAATATTCTCTTAAAATGAAGGTGCTGAAGTCTTGAAGCAATGAATACGTCAGGATGTCTGAATTGCAAAAAGATCCAATTCAAAACACCGCCAAAGACTCTTTGCTGTAGGCGGACATAGTATTTATGAGGTATTATATAAGTCTAAAAGTAATGTGTGATTGGTTGCAGTCCTTTAAATGGCTAAGGGAAACTATACATCTGACTACACAGATGTTTCAGGCAAAGATAAGCATTGAGAGTTCATGATAGTAATGACAATGAATAATTTTGAATAATTAGCAAGAAGAACTAGGAAGACTAAGATGTGTATAACTGATCTAGTTAGCCTTGCAGATACCAAAACTATCCTGGGAAGCACAGTATTCATCATCAAAAATATAACAAATATATCATCAGAGCTATGTGGCCAAACACATTGAACGGATCAGAATCATGACTATGGCGTAGTAATTACATGAGCAAAGGATGGAGCCGGTTAGAAGGTGTAATTTGCGAGGTGGAGGAGTGTTTACTGCATGAAAGGGGAGATCCGATTCCTTGAGTCCATATGATATAGCTGCACAGCTTTTATATTTAGATATAGGGATAATGCTAGCTTTGAGGCTATTGCAGGTGAACTCAGTTTTGCATGAGCTCGTGAGCCAAGTTTCCAGTGTTCACTAGCTAGCACTGTGGATGTGTCCCACTGTGTATCCTATGTCTCCTGGCACTGGTGTAGTGTGATAGCAAGGACTTCATCTGCAAGGGAAGATAAGATTTGTAAACAGCCTGATCTGAAATTGCCTTAATAAAGGAAGTAATATGTTGCACTAAGCTACAAGCTGCCACTTCAGACACTCCAGATGTGCAGGGCTCTGGAAAGCAGCAGTCTGGGCTTCAGCCCATATGCCCCCTAGGAGCCTATGGTCTATTCACAGAAACATAATCTTTCTGTTGGTTCTCAGAAATGGATGAATTGCAAATGAAAACTGAGTTCTGTTTGAGTAAACATTCAAAATCATATCTTCGGTGCTTATAAAGAAACTGTACCTGGTGAATTTTCCCTGAAGTGCTGCACTCTAGTATAATAATTTTTATTTGTTGGAAGAAACCTTATTGCAGATATAGAAAGAAAATAGATAGCTTAACAGTATAGTCTTACAACTGTAGCTGTATACTTCGCTTGTAATACTACCTGGTGGTAGCAATCCCCGGATATCTTTGGTCTAATGAAATGATTCAAGTAAAACTATTTTTGTGGCAACAGTGTCTCATTAAGACAAAACCATGAAAAGAAGTAAGTGCTGCCGACATTTTTGTCTGTCTGTGAAACTGATTTTTTTTGTGTGTTAGCACCAAAAGCATTCACAAATCATGGGAAAGAAGTTTGTAATTTAGTTGAGTCCAGTAGCACTCATGAGTAATACTGGGATATAAGGAATTTTGGAGATAAAACTTCCTAGATGCCTATAGAAAGGGGCAAAAGGATAGAATTCAGAATTATCTGGAAGACAAAGTATCTGTTCAGAAAGAAAAAGGAGTTCTGAGCATGGTCTGTAGACTATGGTTTTAAAAGCAGTCAAATGCAGGGTAGAGGAGAATGGACTGGACAGTATCTTGAAAGCCAGATATTGATGTAGTAGATCGAGAGAAAGCAGTCAAGGCTGTTGAGACTTTTTTTTTCCCTTATAGCGTAAACTATTAAAAATGCATAAATATTTCTTTTAATTACAGAGTATATAAGTAGTGCTTTGAAGTTATCTCTTGAAGAAAAGGATTTGTACACTTGAGTTACTTGTTAAGTGTAGTGCCAAGCAATTTTTCCTAGTCTTATGTGTTCCTAGCTGGTAGCATATGGTATAGTTGAATGACTTTACATTTATGAATTGAAGAAAATATAATTGAAGAAAATGCACTAAAAATAAGTGCAGCACTGCACTTCTACTGGGTGTGCTGAGAGCACTGGGATCAAGTTATTTCTCCACTGTAGGTCTATATGTCATTGCAGACATGGCAAAAAGACTAACTCCTCCAAATATCTGGTTCCTTGATGAAGGAAATGAACTACAAAACATAATATGAATTCTAAAGCATTTACAAAGCAAAAGAAGATCATCTATTAATAGAACGCTTCTGAAGATGGAAATGGATCCCCTGTGTCTTTTCACCATCCAAAATTAGCTTAACTTTGAGAATATGCCAAGTTTGGGGATGGTGACTGTAGAGGCCATGACTTTGGTTGCAACAGCATTTAAGATTGTCTTTTCAGACTTCTGAAAGACTGAGACATATATGGCTTGGTTGTGTTATTTCTCATTATCAGCTTCTTAGAAAAGCCATCTATTCTTCTGGAAAAAAAAATCACTGTGTGGACACATTGTATAGACATTTGGTTACACCTCCTGTCTTGCAAGTGTCACTGCATTGCATGCTTTGCCATTGTTGATCACTGTATTTTTTAGACTTTTTACCTTTTACCAAAGGGTATCTCCTGAAAAAAACTAGAACCACCTAAAGTAGCCATGATATCAAGCATCTCTGATGCTTCTTTGCTGCAGCATTATTTGCATTTCTTAAAAAAAAAAAGAAAAAAAAAAAAAAAGGTTAGGCAGATTTCAATAAGTTTCTGTGAAGCCTACTTCCTGTGCATATGGAAGAAGTTCCAATAAATTGCCTATAACTGCAAAACAGGCACCACAGAACTTAAGGACCTGAACTGTCAACAGATATTACTTGCAAATTGTCAATAGATGATCTAACAGTTCTTGATTTCTGATTATGAAACAACTCACACTTTGTGTTATACATCTTCGAAACACTTTGTAAGGCATAAGTTAAGATTTCAAGGAACACTTTTATTCATATATGCCTCTTTGGCAAAACTAAATCATGAAGAGAAGAGGATGTTTTTCCTTCCTGTTCCTCTAATAGAATTGCTTCTTGACCATCATTTGTGTTGCATCTGGGTGAATGTCATTGACCTTCCTTATTCCACAATCCTTGCAAATTCATATAAAACATATGTGTAGCCGTGAAAGAAGTGCTGTTGGAAAAAAACAACTTCAAAGGGGCAGATGATGAAATGGGGATTCTCTCCACTGGCTTCCGTGAAATATTGTTGAGTTTTAACCACATAATCTAGTTGTATGTGTTCATAAGTTTATTCAGAGCTACCAGATCAGGCTATTGCTGAAGTAGTTGACTCATGATCACAGAAATTTAGGATGGGACCCACCAGAGTTCTGTGAAGACATAAATGTGTATATATATATATATATATATATATATATATATATGTTTCCTGAAAGAAACTTCATAAAAATTTCATTTGTAAATAAATACTTTTAAGAACATTTCCACTGAAAATTGCACCAAGATCTGATATCTGCTTCAGTTAAAGAGCTACAGGAATGGAACTGTTTTAACTGTTTATTGGTTGTGCTAATCTTTTGAAGAAGATTCACTTGCTCACAAAATAATATCAAACCACTCTGGTCAGTGCTGTTTTGCCATCTAAAGAGATGTTTTTCAGGTAGTCTCATTCAATGCCCTTGATGTGATTATGCTAAACATTTGGGAAGGATTCTGAACACTCTTGTGATTATCTAGATTGAGAGCAATTCTAACGATCGAGATGAAGTTACACAGCACAAAATACAGTGTTACTCAAATATGGAAGCGGGATTTTATCTTCCAGTAACTTGGACTGGAAACAGTGGAACACTGAGGGCTGAAATAACTTTGATTCAAGGATTAATGTGACAGTGCAAGCTTAAAGGGACTCTGAATGTTAGGCTAGGAGACGTTTTTTTCTCCTAACAATTACTTTTAAGATAGATTATTTAATCTTGAGCTCAAAGTATGCTACTAGGGAACGTAATAGGTACCCTATTTAGGTTATTAATCAGATTAGACTCATGACTTTCAGACTCTATAAATAAATTTGTCTTGGCTTTTTTTTTTCAAATAGCTAAATGATCAGTCTTTTGTATTTCAGTGCATGGATTCCCATCATGCATTTTAGACTGATAAATTAATTGTTCTTCTGCAATATTGTTCTGCAGTATCACTCTGCTAGTGCTAGATAATCTGTTACAAACCAAATTTTGCTTTAAGAACAAAATGAGAGTTACTACTTAACATAGTTGTGCTTTAAATTTTGAAATAATTGGATATTCATCACCTGCAAATGTGTTTTTCCCCAAAAGTATGAAAATAATTAAAATGAGAATATTTATTGCCTAATATTATTTGCTTGTAGAGTCAATGAAGTACTATTCCTGAGATATTCAGTTTGTCTTACCTGATAATTAACATAGCTATTTAGACAAAATGAGACACAGACACATAGTTGTCATAATGACATGTTAAAAATAGTAAATTGCATTTTTTTTCAAATAAATTAGCTATCATGATTCCCACTAGGTCCTTTGAAGCTAAACCTGTTTGTCAAACATCTACAAAATGGGTTTGACTTTTTTGACCTTTGGGCATGACAGCACTGTAAATCTGATTAAAAGTGAAGATGTTAGATTTTTAGGTGTATTTAGAAACTTCCCTTGCTCAGACTTGTCTTCTCAACCATGTTACTTTTCAGCTTGGTTGTGTGTTTGTAAACCAGCTGATAAGAGGTGAGTGTTAAAGCTAAAAAGTGCACGCTAAAGATCAATAGAGCTTTTAATATCATTAGGACAAGGAAGCATGCACTTGACCTTTTTATCCCTACATTCAGTTTTCCCGGTGTAATTTCTGCCATGATGGCACTCATTGTACCTTAAGATTTATCTTTAGATTGAACTTTAAATAATGCAAAACAGTGACCCCAAACTTGACATATAATCCAAAAGTCAAATCTACCTGCCTTTTCCCTTGAAAGTTAGCAGTAACTGATTTTTTTCAACAATCTAGTAAATAGTTCTGTGATATTGTGCAATAAAAAGGAAGCTATATGCTGTGCTGGTTTGTTGCTCAATTGAGCAGACATTCAAACAGTGGACTGTTAATTGCAATGAAATGACTTAATGATATTATGATAATAAATTAATTATTTAAGTTAATGAACATCCTTAGTCCCCACAGAAGTCAATGGGAGGAACAATGACTGAGAGTCTCTCTATTTAAGACACTCTCTTGAAGCAACTCCTAGAATTAGGACATAATGATCAGGTGCTAGCACTTTATGATAGATTTTGAAGGGCTACAGGTATTCCTGCTTTCTAAAGAATGATTTCAGATATTTTATTCAAAATAACTGATGGTATGCCACTTAATAACAACATGAAGAGCACTGTTGTAGCATAATATCATGTTTGCTTTTAGTTCAAAAGAGTATATAGCATTTTTCATTCCGAGCCCTACAAAAAAGGTGTGCTATTTAGTTGTGACACTTGCTGTTAATTACTGCCTACTTGCAGGGGAATATCTAAAAATCAGTCTCTTAAAATGAAACTTGGTCTCATGATAGAATTGCATTTTATTTTTAACTAGAAGAGCTTCACTGATGTGAATTATGAAAGAGCACACGCTGTCCATGAAGACAGTAAAATGGGAATTGCCAGCAAGACCAGACTGCTGCACAGTGGTCTGTAGGGCTGGCACAGAAGTTCATGCCTTTACTTCCAAAGGTTCCTGCTCCAATTCTTGCATTTTATTTTTTAAACACCCTAATGGTCAGTACCTATGGCATTGTCAAACTCAAAATAATACTTGTAGCTTCAGTGGAGGTTTTCCAGCTAGACCTTTCAAAGTCTCTTCCACTTCTTTAGTGTCTCTAGTAATTACATGAGCAAAACAAAGATAAGAAAATCAAATGTATGTTTATTACTGGTGTGTCCTGAACCGGCACTTCTGTTGGTACATACTATACAGGTTTCTCTAGTTACGCTTTTGTATTTGTTAATACTGCTGAATTGAAGCCAATAACTCCAGTAATGAGTTATAACAGATTATTTTAATAGCTACAGAATGGAGGATACAGGGCCCAGGATATATAAAGTAAAAAACTGCATCTTCTTAAGATACTCTGAAGCTCTAAGCTTCCAAGTCCGATCTTAATTCTATTTTACAAAAAAGTCAACATAAACCTGACATTAGACAGTCCCTCTGGCAATGGGCCAAAGCTGAACTGGTAAAGAAATAGAAAAAAAAATCCTGTTACACATATTTCACAGGGCTTCAGGCATCAACTCTTAATATATTGCTACTTCGAGTTCATTTCCTTAGGGGAGGGTTCTGGTGTCTTTACCAATAGAAAATGTCTACTTCTAAAAAGAATTGCAATGGATCTGATTCTCCACAATCATAACAGAACAACATCATTCCTATCGGATGTTTCAGGGCAAGAGCCATGACAGCAGATCTAAAAGCAATGACAAATAAACATCAGAAAGCTCAGCTACTATCAATAATATCTTATTGCAAGTATTGCTATACCGACTAAAACCAGTTGGTATTATAGTGAAGCCTTTTTAATGACTGCTGTCTCTTTACTGAGCACACACATTCTGGTTACTTGGTGTTCTGTAAATTCTTTCTTCTGTTGTTGTCTCCGTGGCTGAGACAAAAACAGAAGAAAATTTCACTGAGTTTGGGCTATTGAGCACTGAGTTTATTGGCTCATTCTTTTCCAAATGACCTGAGGCCACCTAATTTGTTCCTCTGGAGATTCCTTCTGGATAGACACCTACTACAAAGCTGATGAGATGCTGCCTGTCTCTCAATCTACTAAAATGGAGTTTGAATAGGAAAGAGGCAGAGTGGTAGTGCCCTCATCTCTCTTGGCAGAAAAAGTCCTGCGAGGATCTGCCCACTATTGAAATGCAAAGCAGCAGCTTTAACTCTGTCTAACTCTTTCTGCTGCTACGGCACAGAATGTGTGATTATCTGAGCAGCAGTCACATTAGTTGAACAGGAAGAAGCTGTGACCTGCCTGGCCACATTGTGAGCATCTTTGCTCAAGTGCTATTTTTTTTCTGCTGTAATCACATTTTTAATATTTTTTTTACTATTTCCCATATATCAAAATCAAAGTAAATGGAAGCTGCATTAGATTTTTTTACAAATCTGATTATGTGTTTTATCAAAAAAAAATCAGTAGTCAGGCTTGAGCTTAAAGCTGCTGGATTCTCAAAATCTAATCTCATTAATTTAATAATCTTCTAATCGATTACAATAAATGTTTGAGGACAATGATATATGCATTTCAAAAATGCTTATTTAAACTAAACCACCGCTAAGCTCCAAAGACTGTAAGACAGTTGTCAATTCCTTGAATACTGTCTAGTCTCAAGCAGGAGTCTTTGTGACCCTTTTGTCACCAGGAAAGCTGATCTTGGGCTAGGCCGTGAAAGCTGAATGCCCTTTCCCAGCTTAGCGAATCGGTGCCACAGGATGGCCCTCAGAAAAAGCTCCAGTTAGCTTGCTTTAAAGAATGGATAAATAATTGTATAAATAACTTGAATAAAATCTTTCATGTTTGCTGTCAAGACTTTCCTGTGATGCATAAAACTGTAGATGGCTTCTATTCTTGTAGTTTGCATTTCTGTTCTGCCACTTCTGTATATTGGTGGCTTATAATGCAAGCCACCTTGCTAGTGTTGTTTAAATCCCATTATAAGTCAGGGGCTTCTTTTAATATTTTCACCCTTGTGCAAGGCCTCTCTGCACAGTAAGTAAGAAATGGTCCTTGCTCTGAAAAGATAAAGATTAAATAAAAGAAAGATGCTTTGAAATATGGAACCTAGAATTATTTCCTCACAATGTATGTGAGGAGTAGAGGAAGTTCAGAAGAGGCTCACCAAGGACTCAGTAGTTCTCCTGTTACAACTGCAGCAGTTACTGTACTCCGCTCCCTATCGTGTGTCCTGTAATGCAGTAACAAAACTAAACTTTACTACCATCTGCACTTCAGAATCAGTATCACTGAAGAAGAGCAAGCTGGATTCCCCTGTGCCTCATGTTTCATAACCAAATTGACAGCTTAAGTACTGATTCCATGGTCTGCTGTTGTAGCTCATGGTTGCTAATGACAAAAGAGCACAGTTTGATTGGACGTCACTGAAATGAACACAGCTGATGCATTGACAGTTCAGAAATGTTAATTCTGGCCAGAAAATAGAAGAATAACATAACTGTGTGGCTGAGCCTTTTTTAAATAGTCCTGTTTTCTCCTAAATTGCCTTTCATAGGGTATTTGTGAATTTGTTGATGAGATTTCTAACCAGAATCAATATTATTCTGCTCAATGCAAGGTTGTAAATACTAGTTGCAACCATGTGAGTCACTTGCATGTGCAGAGCTCAAATGATAAAAGCATTATGAGGAGAATCTTTGACTTTTATCATTTGAAAGTTAGTCCTGTTCAGTTCAGTTATGAGAGAATAGTACTCTGACATCTGCATGACTGCATGTCTGAAATATGAATGATATGAATTCCCTATGCAGTCACCTTAGTGACTAAACTACTATCAAACCCCTCACTGATTGGCACTTCATTTGCCAGGCGAGAAGCTTTGACTGCAAACGGGCACAGATCCCAACGCTTTGCCTCACTCCTGCAGATTATCTCTGCGCACCTCCGTCTGAATAGCTGAGTCATACTGGCGAGAAGTAACTTGCATCCTGGTACCGAGGGCTGAGTGAGGCAAAAATGGAGGACTCCAGTCAATACCACATCAAATGGCTGTGATAACTGCAGTGTACTTTCTGCAGATGTGCCACGCTTGCTATTTTTGTCACATGCTGTCCTACAAAAGAAGCTGTATGTAACAGTTATCTATGCTTATTCTGTTTTTATTTCACATATACATTTTCTGTTTCATGTTAGGTATAATGATTTAAAAATCAGTTTGTAATTGGCTTCTGTAAATTGTTGCAATTATGCTGCACACACTTCCTGATGCCAGGCAGGAGGATTAAAGAATCTTGAATGGAGGAGTTGAAAGCCCATAACTGGCTTGCCATTCGGAAGGGAAGCCATGGACATTGGAAAATGCCAGAGCAATGACAGAAGAAAATGCTAAAGAAATTGCAAGGACTGAGCACTTCACATCAAAATATTGTCTTTTGTCTTTTGTCTTAAGCTCAAACAACTTCATTGCAGAAGCAAAAAAAGCTTAAGACTCACTTTAGCAGAGTAGGCTCTAACCCTTTAGGTCACGGATTAGAATCAAGGCCGGAAATTAGGTGTGCTCTTTCTATGTCTAGCAGCATATAATAAATTTTTTTGCAACTTAATGTAGAAAAAACATGTTTTGCTAATGAGTAAACTGAGAATGAGGCAATGCGTGCACAGAAGACTGTTAAAAGCTGCTAGGAAAAGGAAACTAGTCAACTACATGTTTTACTCTAGAGATGTATAACAAACAAGCCTAAAACAGTGGCCTTAATATTATTTTGCAGTCCAAAGGAAGTATTTCCAAGTCCATGCCTGCTGTTTCTAACCAAACAACTAACTCTTCTGGGTCGGTTCTGTATGAGTGCTGATGGCCTTTGGGAGTAAATCATGATATAAACAAGATAATTATATTTTGTTGTAGCATGATAAATAATATGAAATTGTATTAAACTATATATGGAATTGCATTGGAAAGAGTATTTGATTCATAAGTGTATCTCAGATATTTGATTCTTTAGAAGTCTGAACTCTTTTTGTGTTCAAACTTTAGACAAATTTCTAAGTTCAGGCCTACTGCTGTATCTAATTCTTCAGAAAATCTCTAAGTCACTTGCAGATGTACTGCAAAGACATTTAAAATTATGTGGCTTGCATCTCCTGCAGTGACATCAGCAGAGCTATTTAGGCAGCAGATCAGTGCTCAGTTTGACCTGTTGTTTTGTTGATCCAATCTTAGTCATTCATACTCGAGATTTTGAGATCCAAATGGCATAAACTAGCTTGTCAGCAGGAGGATTAGTTCCCAGTTTGAATTCATTTGGAGAGCAGTGTTAGAAGTCATCTTGATAAAAACTATAATAATGAAACATATTCTATTGTGATAATGTTTTGAATCTTCATTCAGAGAGCCCACACCCTGTAGGGCTTTTTTTGTGCAATAAAGCCTTTAAAATGTTTTTAGCTAATCTTTATTTTTAAAAAGAACCCTGCTCTCTGTTCTGCTATGTATATTATGTTTGATCAATGCTTTCTTTGTGCCTGCAAAGTGGAAAGAGTATTTTTCTTTGTCATTTTGTTATTGTAATCTGGTACACTGTTAGAATTTAATACCAAGGAGCAGCATGTTATAACTTTTTATATTTAAAGTGACACTACTGTTGGGGGAAGGTTTTTTGACTTAATTTATTACTGGTGAAAAGTGATAGGCTAGCAGCTCCAGAGATAGCAGCAGAAGCCTTACCCAGTTTTCCCATTTACTATGAAGGCGAATAATTGAAAAACAAAAGGTGGCTTCTCAAGTTGCCTAAACTTTACTCTTAGCTCTCTTAGGTTCATTATTCACAGTCTGCCTGAAGTAGAAGTCCCCAATGAACAGCGTAGGGAGGAGATTTCTAGAACCCATGTTAGATAAGGTTAAATGTAAACGTTGTGTTCTGCGAATGACCACTGGCCTTTCTGTTGTTGTTGTTGTTGTTGTTATATTGGATGCTTCAAATGTAGTTTTCTTCCAAATGATTTCAGGGAGGAGTAGAGTGAAGTTATGCTAGAGATGCACTTAGGAGAGGAGGTTTGGTAGATAAATAGCAATGAGGTAGATTCCTGGGCATTAGATGTGTCACTGGGCATCACGCCAAGAAACTCAGATGATACCCAAATGCACACAGTTTGCCTCGTATACACTGAAACCCTTGGTTAGCCACTGGCTCCAGGTATAGTGGCAAGTGAGAGCAAGCTTTTGGAATGGTCTCAAGAATAGTTTCTGTCCACGTGCAATTTAACACTGTGTACAGTGACCTCCAAGAAAGAGCAGACAGAGACTTATAAAGTTTATAAGTGATACAGGAATGATATTGCAGATGAAATCTCAAAAGAACCCCAGAAGAATATGAATGACTTTTTGTATAGTTGTGTGTTCACTGTGAAAGAACGAAGGCTGTATCCAGGGAGCAGTCTAGCCTGTCTTGGGAAGTAATGACAGTGCAATGAGCAAAGCAGGGCTATGGGAGGTAATGAGCTAGAAGGCAAAATTCCCTGTGATGATGTGACTGAAATGACTAGTGTAATTCTTGGATATATATCCGTACCAGTAGAAGGTTATATTATCATTGTACTGTCAATAGCAGAATTGCTTTGGTCCACAGGCCAAAAAGGATGACAGTTAAAGAGCTGCAAGAACAATTAAAAGGAAAATATTCCTATAACAAAAGTCTCAGGAAGTTCTCTCTATTTACCTTATTAAAGACAAGACTTAAGCATTTACTTACCATAGTCAATATGTATTCATGCAGGAAATAGAAATGAAAATTAGAGAGCTCCTCTTTTTTGGTATAATGAAATCCACTGGTTGAAGTTGGGAAACCTCATGGGTGTTTTAGTGTTTTGGTTTTTTTAACTCTAGTAATACTTAATCAGTGGAATAATATTCCATGCTTTGTCAAGTCTACAGCTGTAGAAAATTTTAAATCAAGTCTAGAAGTTTTATCTTTTAAAATACTGCTCTACTTCAAAGAGGAATTAATTAAAGAAATCATTACTGTGATCTGTCCAGATCAGACCAGGTGATAGCAATACCCATTTGTGACTTTGGAATTAAAAGAATCTTTGCTGATATTGCTAAGGGTGACAACTCTTAAAAGCTAACATGATCCAAGTCAAACTGAAAAGAGAAAGTATTGAAGTGTAAATAGAAATTTTGATTTCATCATTACATTTAAAACAAGTATCAGAGAATCACAGAATGGTTGAGGTTAGAAGGGACACCCAGCAAGAACATCCAGAGCATGAGGCACAAGGCGGCATCCAGGCAGATTTGGAAGATCTCTGGAGAAGGAGACTCCACAACCTCCCAATACAGATTTTTTTCCTCCTATTCGGATGGAACTTCCTGTGTTTCAGTTTGTGATTGTTGACCCTTGCCATGGCACTACTGAAAAGAGCCTGGCACCATTCTTTTGAATGCCTGCCCTAAGGTATCTGCACACATTGGTAAGATCCCCTCTCAGTCTTTTTTTGTGTGAGCTTCTTTAGTTCAACTTCCTTGTTCCTAACTGTGAGATTATTAACAGATCTCTATTTTAGCTGATATTTAGCCAATCTGCTTACATGAATTTCGCATATATGTGTCTGGCTTCCCTGTTGAGTCAATCCCTGACACCCTTGGTATTTTTTTTCTCCTAGTTAAAAGGCCCAGGAACTACTGAAACATACCCTGCTCCTCCTGGTTCTGTGACATAATGCTGCCTGTTATAGAAACAGAAGGTTCTCAGTTGATAACTCTAATTAGCTGTTAGGCTGTCCACTTTGTTTCTTTTTCTAATATTCTTGCTGTGCTCCTGCTGTTTCTTTTGACCTCAGTTTTCACAGAAAATGTGCTATTATTTGGTATACAGCTTTGATCAAATGGATATCATGCACCAAATTCCATCCATTTTGGTAACATAATACAAAACAGTAATCATTTGCTTAAGACTACTTTTTCTACCCTCACAAAGTCTGGTTGTTTCATGACACCATTCAATGTAATCACGAACAGCATAATCTTAAGGAAGTTTCCAAAATTCTCAGATCCTGCCCCAATTTATGTTGGTGAAAGGTTTGCTGTTGTTTTCAGTAAAAAAGAATGAGTCCTTTTGGTACAAGATATAAACATTGTACATGCACTTTGACACATTGCTCCCTCTTAGCAAACAGCCAGTAGAAACTGTACTATGTGAAACATCCTCACAAAATCAAAAAATAAAGCACTTAGAAAATTATAAATCCCAAAGGAAATGTAGTGCAAATTCTCTTTCAGCCATTCTCTTTAAGGAAAGCTTAGAGTGAACATTTACTGCTCTAATGGTTTAATTAAAGCGAAAGATTAGCGTGGATTGTTGAATATGGTCATTTTTTTCTGCCTTTCGGGAAAAGCAAGAATAGCTAGAAATGCACTTGGTGTGGAGAGATACTTAAAATCGTACTGCATATTTCTCTCAGTTTGAAAAGTGAAATATTTGTAGTAGGCTTTTCCCTCCGGATGTCAGTTGTTCCTATACATAGCTACATTCTGTAATAATCTTTCTTTCTCTTCATCTGATAACATAGTCTGCCACAATTGTTCAATCAGGGATTTACACTGCAAGTCAGAAAAGGACATCATTGCATTTAAAGATACAATTTGTTTTATTGCTGTCATTGGAACTGACTACATAAGTATGTAAAATTAAGCACCAGCTACAGGATCAGAGCCTGAAGAACTTACAGGAAAGTGTCCTTTCCACGGTTTCATTTCTATTGTTTACTGAACAGTAAATTATTCTGGGACTCTGAACACTCATTTTTTTTCCTCTCCCTACGGAAAGCTAGTGTAGGGCCCAACTTTTTGTGAGTCACTCTCTATTCCTAATTCTGCTTGTGAAGCATACATTCTTCAGAATACGTGTGTGACTTCCAATTTGAAATCCCTAGGATCTGCCATGAGAAAAAAAACTGACTTACAACCACCTGGCCATTTCCAGGGATTCCGCTGAGACAAGTCAGATGCTTATTCAGCATCAGCTCCTTGGGGCAAGTTGGACATCTAAGAATAGGATGTTCAATTTGAGCATGCAGGCATCGAAGGCATGCAGTAGAAAGGGAGGATAACTTAAGATCCTTCGGCAGCAGCAAACTTTGTTGAGAAAAAAAAGGAAGGACAGATCTGCTACTCCCTGTTGTTCTTCCTCACTACAGCTACACCAGGACCTGTGATGGGTTCTGTGAGGAAATGGGCAGATATCATCCATGGGAGCCAGGTGCTAAAGAATAAGTGAATAAGTAGGCTTTGTGAGTCTCGATCCACATTTTTATTTCCTTTCTCCATCTCTAGCACTTTTCAACTCTTTCTCCCTCTCTATTTTTCAACTCTATTTGCAGATTGACTGAGTTTTCTAAAAGACATAGGAATAATTACCTTATGCCACATTTGTGTCTAATCCCTGATTTAAGGTTTCTTCATAGGAACTTTATTTTTGGCCTGTCAAGCAAAATAAATAAATAAAGCTGTGATTTAATGAACACTTGGCAAGAAGCTGGTAAAAGATGTTGCATGTTGCATCAAAAAATAGCTATTTATTGGTATTCAATTAAATGAAACAAAACAAGGTGCTCTTCTGGAGTAGTACAATGTTTCACAAGATCTACTGCTATCCAAATGTTTACACAGAATAAATTATAAATCTGGTTGAACAGCCCCTGTTTCCCACTTTCCTTAGGAAATTGTCCATCTCATTCATCCTGTCCCAGATATCCTTTGAAAAAGAAAGGAAAGGACTCCAAAAGCTTTATCGTTTTGTCTTGCTAAATAAATCTCACTCTTCTGCATTAAAAAGATAGTGTCTTTCCCAAACATTTTATCACCTTTAGCACATCCTGAAAACATTCCTCTGGCCTTTCTTTATCTTTTGTTTTCCCTAATTGGGAAAATGTTTCTGCTGAGAACTATGAGCTCTCCTGCTGAGAATGTGGGCAGCCACAATGGGGCTGAGCAATATATGTGCAGACATGGTCAAGAGAGCAAGTAATAAGTGTGTATGTCTCCTTTCCCAGATCTTTCAGACAATGTTCTTTAAATTTTCCTAGTGCTTAAAATGTCCATTTATTATTACAGGCTTTTTATAATATCAAATCATTCAATTGTTCCCAAGACTTCTTGGGAAAGCTTTAGGCTGCAGCTAATTAGTTGCTCCTGGCCCAAAAATCACCATGTCAAAATAAGTAACTGAACTACGATGTTCACATTGCTGTTTCTCATTTTTGTGATGCATTTTTATTGCAAGAGATAGAGGACTCTCTTGGGTCTAACAGTAAATTCTAGCTACTTCTTGCTGTCACGCAGCCTTGCTGTGAAGAGGTTAATTATGGCCCTTTTTAGGCCATTTCTGTAGCTGAAGACACAGCCTTTTCATATACAGGAAGAAAGCACAGCCATTCCCTGGATTCCTCCCAGTGCCATCCAGGGCCCTTGGAGCAGGTCTGGCGCGGCTTCCGTGCAGCAGGGAGGAGGATACAGCTGCTCCCAGGAAAAGCCCTGAGCCCTCAGCTGTACCTGCCCACACAAGAGTCTGCCCTGCCTGGCTTTGCCCCTCAAGAACTGCACTTTTTTTAGCTTGCAGAAATGAACCGTGTTGTTAAGGATCTTTTGCTGATGATCATCTGCCTCCAGGCACAGAGGCTAAAATTGTCACATCAAGAATATCGTGTGCTCTCTGCAGCTCTGGAGTGGCCTAGGAGAGGAAACCAAGCATCTCAGTGGTGTCACTTGTACCCGGAGCAGTTAGTGAGTGTAAAATCAGAGGACTGGTTTACAACCCTATGCACTATTAGAGCTGTGAGGGTCACTGGTCGTGCGCCTGTTTATACGCATTAGGCAGAGTATGGGCTTTGTAGAAGATGGAGTATTTTAAATATCCCATTCAGATTCTCTAATTAGCCATTTTCCTAAAGAAACTCTGTCTAATAGCAATTTTTTTTCCTTTCTTGTTCTATCAATAGTATGAACAATTATAGTGACACTATGAAAGAATGCTACATTTTTTTGCATATTTTGGTCAAACTCCTAAACCAAATCAATTATCTCAAACTGCTCTGAGCGGATCCTAATTGTATTACCACTTGTCAAGTACATCAATCAGATGTGAATTTTTAGAATCTATTTCCTTTCTAGCTAGCTGTTTTGCAATTACCACCCCTTCTTTGAAGAACACATTTTTTACTGAAGAATGGGTATGTGTGGTAGTGGCTAATGCGATCCTGTCAGCAAAGAGAAATTATCTTATTTTGTCCCATTATTCAAATTTAACATTTAAATTCCTTGTTTTTGAGCATACTTTGTATAGAAAGGACACATGGCAATTTACTATACAAAGGGCTTGTGCTGTTATGCAAAGCCTTTTTTTTTATGCTCAAGAGGCAGAGGGATTTCAAAGGCAGAAAAGTACAATAGTTACTGCATTGTATGCCCATAGGAAATTGAAATAAAATCACAATGTGACACTCAGGCAACAATCTACAGATGTATGCAAACCATTAATAAATCATGTTTCTTTACCAACTATGCTAATTATCTGAGTCTCTATATCAGAGCAATAAATCCATTGCTACTCTTATGGGTGCATGACTTACAAAATTAGTAATGAGATAATGCAGGCTTTAATTCCAGTCTTTTGGAAAATAAGTCCAATTCTAGTAAGCTTTGGCTGTAAACTATTTTCATTTAATAACTGTCAAGAATTGAGAAATGGCTCTTCTCCCCTCCTGCTAGTATTTCTGATAAGTTTTTGCTTCAGAGAGATCATTGTAACTAGCAGAAAAGACAAGGTTTTGATTAAGCCATAGAAACTGATGCAGATCTCCAGATTAACAGTAAAACTCCATATGAATATCTCAGTTTCTGAATCCTCATTCTGGAATATGTCACAGATCTTTTCAATCTTTTGAGAGAAAAGAGGATATGTAAAGAAAAAAATGGTAAGATGCCTCACAATCCTAGCTGAATAATAGATGGTATAAAAAGCAATCTATATTTCCATAAAGGTTCTGTAATTGCACTTTTACGTACTACTGTGGAAGTTGTCCTGACACGCAGTGAGAATGACTTGAGTAAATCACATCCCAGTTGTAATGCTGATCATGAGAACAAGCAAAACTGAGTGCTGAGCTCCCGCTGCCTCCCTCTGCAAGCCCTCTGTGTCCCCCAGGGAAGTGAACAAGCCGTAGTCTGGGAGTAGTTTGGCATCTAGCACTAGCTCAACAGCTGACACTGCCTATAATAATACACAAAAAGCCCTATTCCTCATGAACTTTCAACATTTTGGGGTATAGAAGTTCTAGATCCTTCTGTACAGAGCAGCTGGGTAAATGAGCATGCAGGAACCCCCCTGCTTCAGTGGCACGGCTATTTTCAGTGGCTAGGCTGACTCAGGTTGCTGTACATCACATGGAATTAGCATGCAGGCCGCTGAGTGCCGCACAGCAGACAAAGGATATCAGGCAGCAGAATTCCTACAGTCAATAGTTCAGAGTTCTGATTCACAGAGTTTCACGCTCAGATAGTATCACACATCACATAACTTCAGTTAGGAATTTTCTAGCTCCTCGGAACTGTCTGCTCAGGACTGCAGGTTAGCTTTTGAAAAAAGGATGGTTGATCAAATCACGTAAACCAGGAGCGTTCCTAGTATAACCCAGTACAGGCTTACTCCCCATTACAGGGAGGCATGCCCTGCAAAGTTGTTTTGCTTTGACTTTGCCTTTCTTTTCCTTACGTCGACTTTTAAGACTCTTCTGGCTTCTTGTGGGTGGTGTAATAAAAAACAGCATCTCAGAAATGACAGCAATCACCACTAAGAGCGCCTGTATGAGAAGAGAAGGCGAGGAGGAGATCTATTTGAGGAAATGCTGAAAACACAAATTCACAAGAAGAATTTTGCTTAAAAAGTAGCATAGTTCACACAGATGGATGTCTGACTCTCACAAACATATACTGTGGATGCTGCAATGTTCTCCATGACATTAAATGGATTCGGGAGTTGTTCAGCTGCTAATGAAACCCTGTGGGACTAGCAAACCTTGTGGGACTGGTAAAAACAATCCTTCTTAGAAAAATGCCACCACCAAATCAAAGCAAATGTTCCCATCTGAAATAAGTACATCTTAACTCTTTAGGCTAACCTTTATTAAATATAGCTTGCAGTCTGCTGCCCTGAGCCTAGCATCAATGCTGGAGAACTATCATTGCCCCAGAAAGGTCTGTGTATAAGGTTTGCAGGGTATGGGTATTAAGTTTTTCTTCTTAATCTGGACTACATAAGCCAAGACATAAAGTTAGTATGTCTTGCCTGCTTAGCTGACTAGAAAATGATTTTGGTGAGCTAATGTCTGCCCAGAGATACGTGTCCATCACTGCACTAGCAGTATCTGATACCCCTGACAAAAGCAAAGCCAGCGCTGGGCTGACTTTATGGGTCTATTTAGCTGGGTTTTCGTTTCTGCTGCACATAATGACAGTGCCTGCCAGTCTGACTCCTTGGAGTCGCTCCAAGATAATTCTTCCTTTTCTTCCAGTTGACAGAGTCAAGGCATAGGCACTCTTGGGCAGAAGACGGGAATGAAGTTTGTGCTGTTGCTACTCGCAGTGTAGATCAAAAAGTTTTCTGCCTCTAGTTACAACTTCAGCATCTTCAAGTAATCTCAAATGATTAAATGATAGTTCTAATCTATCAGACTACATAGTCAAAAGAAAAGAATCAGAACCAAATGATAACCCAGCAGAAAATAGCTTTGCTACCACAGGACAAACTGGGTTGTTAGTCTGATAAAATATAATTTTATTTCAGTTAAATGAGAGAAGTAACAAGCAGAAAAGTTAACATTTCGTGCACTTACTGTCCTCCACAAAGCTTCGCCAATTACATTTGCATCAGATAATGCCTCACATCTACCGCTTTGGTAGAGACTGGAAGCAGCTCATCAATGTCTGAAATGAATCTGAACACTGAGCATTTAAAATTCTAAGTGAAAAATACAAGCTCCCTACTCAAGCCTGCTCCCATTACCTTAACATTTGCTTGTTTTGTATGCCTGTCTTTCTCCTGACTTTAATTCACAGATCCTCTGGTATGAAAAATTCCTGATAAATTCATCAGGTCTGTGAGTTATATGTGCTCTTCATCAAGAGTGTTTGCCCAATTCAGCTTTACTGATACCCACCTATCTATACAGATATGAGGGATGTAAAAGCACTTTACAGACTACTGCCTAAATCCTAGATGAAAAAAGCTTTCATTCTGGGAAAGCCTCCCTTCATTTGATTTGTGTCCCTGCAGATCACCTAGAGCAAATGCTGCCACTTATCAGTCAGGGGCAAGAGAGAGTGGGCAGGAAATCCCTGAGCTTTCCGCTCGCATCCATCGGCAGCTGTAGAGCTGCTTTTTCACAGCCATAGTAGCTGCCCTGAGAACACATTTAGCTTCTGTCATTCTAGCAGCCTTAGTCATACATAAGCCATAACATTCGATCTCCCCACGAAAAGAAAAGATTTGACCCTCTTTGTACAAGCGTGATTTAATCTATCTGTTTCTTGTAGTGTGGGTGTATCAGGCAGAAAAGAGGTAGAAAGTGCCTAAACTTTGTAATAGTTGATGGAGTGTCCTCTTATCTAAGTACATATTCTTATATAAGGCTGGGCAGTCAGGCCAAAAGCTGCACCTGGCTGTGGTGGAGCTCAGGTTCCAGAAGTCCCATCTTATAGAAATCTTGGCTGATACCAAACAGATGAAGAGGCCTTTTTCAGTGAGTACTGATAGACATACAAGGCAAGTGGAATTTCTTGGTTTTATTGCTGCTGCAATTAATTCAGTCAGAGAGAATTAATTCCATAGTATGCATTTGAATGTACTAGAGGAAAACAAAACTACATTCCTGAAAAAGGTTTGAAATAATGAATTACTTTGGTAAAAAAATAGAAAAACTTCATTGTTTAGAAATTACTGCACCAAAACCTCCTGCTAAACACTGTGATCATTAAAGCCAGGTGAGAGAGGGCACTGCCTCATTTCTAAGTTTGTGAATAAAATGTTGTTTCAGCATGATCTTATTTTTCATTCCACATACTGGCAAACTAATGTCTCCTTCCTTCCTCTTTAAGCAGAGGGACGTGGCCCATGCAGTTTCCTAGCAAGGAGATCTTGAAAATGGGGACGCTTTTATAGTCTGAGCTCTATGGCATTACCAGGCTGGGTTTGGCTTTACATTTTGTGAGCACAGCATGCAGACAGAAATGCCACTGAGCCAAACTGAACCTGACGGTGCTATTCTAGATGCTGTCACAACTCCGAACATGAACTTCAAGAGATAATGTTTCTGGTATTGTATAAAGCTGTCCAAATAAGCCATTTGCTGAGTGATGATTTTTCAGAGATCCACAAATACGTAAAAATGGTGCCGTGGCCTATTTACTTTTGATATTTCTAGCAGTCGTACCAACATTTCTGTTATAATTTGAAGTGTTGTTGTCAAATCAGTGAATTAATAGGAAGCACAACTCTGTGCTACATTACTAGCAGTTACTGATGGTCTCACTGACAGCCATCTGTCAGGTTTTGATATTGATACTAGAAAATGAGCCCTGGAATTACATGATAGTTTTAGTTCCTTAGAAATGCTCTTTTGTGACTTCTAGTGTGCCAGCAAGGCAGAGCCAGTGAGGAGGAAGAGGAGCAGGAGAAGCTGCTGGGAGAGGCTCAGCCGAAGAGCGCTGCTAGGGGTTTGTTACGTGGCAGGGCAATAAGTCCAGGGCTGAACCAGCAAATGCCAACATCCCAGGCAATATCAGTCTGGTAAATAGCAAGTGGTCTGGAAGTCTGAGCTCTGGGAAGCAGGGAAATTAAAGGTCAGAAAGGTGGGATATATATGGAAATTAAAATAAGGTCCTTACAAGAGCCTTGGTTGTTTTGTTATGAGACATTCTTTACTTGCTGCAAATTAGATGCGTTTCTGTAAGGAGTGCTGCTATTCAGCTCCAGCCGTGCTGCAGTTAGCTCAGGTAGATGACCTGAAGAAAATTCCCATGACAAAGACCAGCCCGCAAAGGGTTGGAGTGGCACCCAAGAGCCCTCCAGTGTGATTAGGAGCTGAAGTTGTACACGGGCCAGGCTGGTGACCTCGGAGGAAGAACTGTGTCAGTTTGTGGTCCGAGGCGACTCTTCACTAGGCCAACAGGAGCAAAGGCTGCTCTAGCAGCCATGAGCAGAGAATGAAACTGGCTTTGCAGCCTAACAGTTACCCTTTCAAATTTAAGCTGAAGAGCTGAAAGAGGTTTGCTATTGTTTTTAAGTTAGAGGAGATATATTTTGACTTTTGAGTCTTTAGAAGAGCAAGGAAACATAAAGGAAAAAAGCATATCAAGAGAAATATATTTACCATGCATTCCAGTTTTCTGTGTGCCATTTCTCAGAATTGGTGCACAACGTATATATCAGACAACAGTGCTTGAGAGCCTGGCTCTTCTGAAACAGCAGGAATCAGACCCATGGTTTACACATGCCATCTTCTAAACATTCGTTTGCCACCCAGTCCAGAACTGAGCTGCAAGTCCAGTACTTGAAGACAAAAAAAACTTTATAAAAGTCACAAGCAGTTTCCGACAATCTCAACAGGACTTGGAAAGTCTCAAGATTATAGATAAATATCTTATTAAAGGAAAATTGTGAACTTTTAACTTTGCTGTAACCTTAATAGCTTTAGATTTTTGTGAGAGCTGGAACAGTGTGCACTGTCACCTACATAAACTGATAACAAAATTGAGACTTGTGCCTAGTTTTGTGTGAAAGAGGAGAGGTGAAAGCACATGGTGAGATCTAGTTTCAAAATTAGCAAAGCACATCTATTGTCCAAAAAAAAAAAAAGGAGGGGAGAGACTGAGGGAAAAAACTCTATTTTTTCATTTATTTTGCTAGATCTTTGTTTTTATTTTTAATTTCCCCTTCAAGGAGCCATTCAGCACTTGCATTAGCAACAGAGCCTGTTAAAAGGCATAGGCTAAAGCGCTTTCTGCCATAACAACAGGAAACAAAAATCACCAGAAAATTGTTGCTTCTGCTGTACGTGCTAACAGCAAAAGCGGCTCTCAGAAAAATCACAGATATCATCTAGAAGCTGCTCTGCAGATACATCATCCTTGACTGTCTCTGCACATCAGCCACAAACATGGCACAGATTGTGCCAGCAGACCAAGGAAATAGGATTGCCCCCAAAGACTGTATGAGAGCTGCTGCATTCCTGTTGCTGCAAAAACTTTGTCTGGGCCTGGGAAGTTGTAGCTTTTTCACTGAAGTCAAAGTTGAACTTATGGACACAGTGTACAGTAGTGAGCCAATAAATAATAGCAAGCATTATTGCATGGTTTAGCTTGAGGCATTGCAGCCTGCGGAACATCTGTGCCAAGGAAGGGCTATGGCAATTTACGTGAAAAAAGAAAATGGCCTTTTGCTGTTAAGCATCTGGACCCAGAGATAAGTGCATATTACAGCTTTCTCTCGTTCAAACATCTGATTATGTAAGTTTAGGTATAATTTAAAGGTGAGATCACCATTCATGAAAGCAAAACTAGCCATTGCCCACCATCAATATGCATCTGGCCAACATGTGAAAGAGAGTGAACGAAAAGGTAGGCTGAATAAATAATCTTAAAATGGCTTTAAAAAATAAGATAATTCTCACAAGTCAAGGAGTGTAAAAATGGAAGTGAAAGCTTAGCATAAACTTTGACATCTTCTACTTTACAGTGCAAGGTCTTTGGAACGAGATGTTTTTATGCATGCCTCTTGGATTCTGCTTCATTTGCTAGAGTGCCATGCCTGCAAATCTCGCTCACTGCCTGCGCACAAAATACAAAATGAAATCCAGGAGAAAGCAGCTTGTAAATGTGCCATCCATATGCATAGGATGAGAGAGTGACTACACCTCTCAAGTTGACTTGACTCTCAAATTCATCCTGAACCGCTCAAGGGTGACTCCAGGATTTACAAGATAATCCGTGTCCATTAGCACTGTTCTTTCCCTTCGGCATAGACCAGAGGAACTTCCTCTTCTTCTCTATATATACATGGAAGAATCAAATATATACCAGTTAATGACAGGAAAGAAGAGTTATTTGTACCAGTGCTACCAGGTATTAGCACTGATGCTATTCATTGTCCGAGGATACATACCTTCCATATACTGTTTTTAATTTTAATATGCATATATCGGAGATGGTAATAACGATGTAACAGCACAGATTAGAGTATTGCTCTCTAAAGGCTGCTATTCTTGGTTATCACCAGGAAGAAAAGCAACATATGAGTGCATGAGATCGCCTAAATATAGACAACTACATCAACTTATTTACAACAGATTTACTAAAACCTACAGCTAGAAATCAGGACAGGTTTGTTTTTCTACAAGTTAAGAATTATGTGGCTCTCCAGAGATATTTCAGTGCCTAATTCCCTTTGAGATGAAGTGATGTTTCCATTATGATTCAGTGTATTGATGAGAGCAATATCAACAAAAACATAGATAGCAAATTTTAAAATTACATTTTTACAGCAGCCTTTAGGCCATGATTACTAAAAGCAGGAAGTACATGGATGAAACTGGAAATAAAGCCCTAATTCTCTTGTTTAAATGTAGAGGAGACCTTTCCACTACTATAAATGCAGAGAAAAAGTATGTTGTTAGCAGAGAGGGTCTGGAATATAATTTGATCAAACAGGAGAAATGTAAGTGTGTATGTTACTGGCAGTGAATTGATGCAACTAAATTACTCCCTCTCACAAAGGAGTACGAATATTTCCATGATAGGGGCCTAAATCACAAGGCCTCCTATAAGCCTTACTACTTAGTATGCCAAAACCAAAACACACCCTTCAGCCAGCCCTTTGCTAATCTGAAGACTCAGAGAATCCTTTTAAAATTTTCCTGAAATGAAAAATATGTATTTACCTTATCCTTCCAGGGAGCAGGGAAAGAGGGAAGCCATCTATAGGGGATGTATAATCATATCACATCCTGCATTATGACTAGACTCGACTCTGTGCTACAGCACATGAGCAACCACTGCCAAGAGACAGAGAATTGCACAAGAGCATTGTAAGTAACTTCCATTGCAGTTAACAGTACACACACACACACACAACTAGCTCCATGCAATTTTTGTGCCGTTCTGGACAACATTGGAATTCTGCTCAGATGCTGTAATTAGCTGAATCTGGTCCTGGGAGACCACAGCTGCTCTTAGCTCAAAATGTGTTGTCAAAAGGGCAACGGCAAAACAAGAACGGGTTTCCTGCAATAGCTGCAGCTCTTGGTTGAAGAGGTAATACATCAAAGCAGAGCAGAGATGCAATCGTGCAGCAAGCTCTTTAAAAAACTTTAATGAACCATTTAAAATAAACTCATTATAAGGTAATTTAACAACATCACTTTTACAATTAAATATAGTATTTCAGCATGCACATGCAGCACATTAATCCCACATCAGGACAGAAAATGAAGTGAAACTGAAGGGATTCCGATACGTGAAAGTCATCTCAGTAATTTCTCACCACTTCATGGTGCTCTTAAGCAGCGTAATGAAAGAATGAATTGATTTAAAGAACATTTGGTTGGAGCAATGGGGTTTGTGGAATTAAATTAAGCTGATGGTTTGTTGTAAGAGCAGGCCTGCATAGCATTAAGTTATTCTTGAAATTAATTTATTTTCCTCTCCAGAGTTATTTTTGTTTTGGTTTGGGGTTGATATTTTCTTTCTTAGTTACTTCCATAGCATTCACTAAGGAATTCTGCACTTCTATTTCCATATTCATCACTTCATTAAAATCAATTTTAAAAAATGCTTATTCAGTTCCTTACCTGGTTCCTGAAGTTGCGATCTGACAAGAATTCTGAAAGCACTTTGATTTCTTAAGAATACTGCACCATTCCTTTTCTTTATATTAAATCCTTCTCTTTCTTTTTTTTTTCCTGTTAGGAAATAGGTTTCAGGAAAGGAAGGAATGTAAGGATATTAGGCGGAAGAAAGTAAAACCAGATTACATTGGTCTAAAAGGAAAAAATGGCCTCCTGTTGTAGTGACGTTTCTGGGCGGTTGTGGTAAATGCCCCCCTTGACAAATGCAATTCTGAGCCCGCCAGGGCGGCCCTCAGAGCTGCAGCCTCCCTGCGTGCAAGCAGGGCCCGTCTCCCTTCGGGCTGGGCAGCAAGGCCTGCACGTTCTCATCTCTGTGGCACAGGCAAGTGAATGAGATGAGATTCAGAAAGTTTTCCAAGCGCTACCAAAGACATCTTGTAATGAGAAGAAAATGCTAGGGGGAAATGACAAATTACACCATAATACACATTAGGCATGCCAAGACAATTCATTAAGTGCTGGATGCTTATTTCTCCTAATGTTTTCCACCTGTTTTCTCTACGCTGAAAGTATTAGGAAGAATCCTTTTCAAAATGCCTGCACCATATTGATTGAGTTTACACATTGACAGTAAGCAGCCCAGCTGTCCGCATTAATTTGTAGATCCCTGCATACGTTCCTAGACATTTTGGGTGTCTGTGAGAGAAGGATAGGAGATTTTTATCTCTCTGAGCAATGAACATGCTCAATTTGCTAGCAGGCAAGCTTGTTTCATCAGGAATGATCTCCGGAATTAATTATCTGAATAATCTAAGTGGCATATAACAAAAGACCAGCTGTTAAAATCTCCTAAATTACAAAGTCCTATTTCATAGTGTCACATTAAGAGCAAACAAACATGCACACAAACAAACAAAAAAGACTTCTCTTAAAGTACCTTTCTGGCAGCATCATAATTTTCTAACTCCACCTAGTTCTTTCCGCAGCTCTTTTTCAGATATATTTTATTTACACCAATAGTAGAAGTTATTTATAAAGAAAAGCTATCAGCAGTTAGGCATAGAACATTGCCCTGTTTCCCACTTCTGCAACAATTATGTTTGCTGAAAAGAATACAGTTCTTGATCCGTATTCCAGTAACATGTACATTCGTGACTTGCACGTTGTACTCAGCACATTGAATGCGTGTGTCTAAAGACAGAATGTGGCTTGTGATTTGTGCATAGCAAACTTGAATCACTGATCTCAACAGACAAAGATATTTCAGCATTTAACTCTAATGACTTTTGCACAGTTACACCAGAGGTAAATCTGTCCCAATGAGAATATCTAATTCCAATTTAATATTCTGACAGCTCTTCAGCAAAACATTCTAAAACATGGGCCTTGGTGGTATTAGAACGAGTGGTGCTCAAACAGAAAATAACGTGCTAATACGGTTTCTTAAATCATAAAGATTATGCTGAAACAGCTGAGTAAACAATCCATGGCCAGCTATACCCTATGGACAGCTACTTATTGGAGAAGGATTTATCGCCTCCAGTGGAAATTTTCCAGTGCACATCTTTGACTCCCTCAAGAGGAGTTGAGATTTTTTACAGTGTAGGCAGTTGCATGTGAATGTCTATGTTCCCATTTGATGCAGAGGGACAGGATGCTGGGATATCTTGCTCTGAAGTTAAGTGTTTATTGAGTAATGTTCATTTCCAAGTGCATCCTAAACATGAGACAGTATTAACTATTAATTACCATAAATATTGAAACAGACTGCAATTAGGTATTCCACAAAGAACAAAGAAATTTCCTGGTTGTTTGTTTAAGCAATTGGTGCTTCTTGTTTTTCTTTAACCCTATTTGCAGTGTTTAAGAGATTTTGTTAATAACTATACAAAACATGATTTTGCAGTAAATGAAATGCTAGATCTCCTGTCCAGATCCATTGCTGTTCTGTTTTGTCTAGCATGACAGTAAGAGAGGATCTGAGTAAATGTCTTTAATTAGTTAATTTTTTTACTATATATTACTGTGAGTCTCCTTGATGTTTGAAATTAATTATCAGCATTTATTCAATTGGGAGTTCTGCTTAAAAATTTATGTCATACTATGGTCTTTTATTTTTCTGAGTATCTGCTTTAATGAGTGTTTCGCATCTGCAGAGAGCCACACACTGATCAAGTAGAAGCTTTTAAGCAGACAGCCTAGGATTGAACAATAACAACAGCAAATTGTATTGACTGACATTCATCTCACACAGAGGGCTAACAGGAGACCTGGGCATAAGTTTTACTTATAACTGCAGGATAGAAATGGAATTTAAGTGGCCTACATGATGCTGCTGTAACAGCCAAATTTTATCCATGGTACTGATAGGAAGCATATCGCTCTTGCTGGGATCATCAGTGCTGAAACAGGCAGTAGACCTAATTCTGAAGATCTGGCTGTTAAGCCTAACATTAGCAAGAATTCTGCTAAATACAAATTGCAGACCTGTTCTTCATAGCAAACAAATAGGCTGTATAGCCCTGGCAGAATGTGCTCTCTTAAGTCCTGATTTTAAAGGATTCCCTCAGATTCCCATATGAAGTTGTTGAGAGCCTTCAATTAAGCCTTTGGATGTTAAGGAGTACTAGCTACATTATATACAGAGAGATCTACAATCTTCTGTGCTGGAACAGATCAATGAGCCATTTAATTTGTTATCTTCTTTCCAGTGGCCAGTGCCAATGTTGTAGAGAAAACTGCTCTTCAGAGCACATGTGCTGACATCGTTCTGTTGTACGTTGCCTGAGAAATACACAATTGCTAAACTATGCATCAGGCTGCCTAGAGTAATGAAATCAGTAATTTCTCATCACTTCATGGTGCTCTTAAGCAACATAATGAAAGAATGTAAGCAACATAATGAAAGACAAACAACATTTTCTTGGAGAAATGGGGTTGCAGCAGTGGAAGCAATATTCATCCTTAAAAGTAGAAAGTTAGAAAGCTGAAACTTTTTACTTCAAGAGTTTTGCAGTATACTCAGATGTAATAAACATGTAAACCATTTGCAGTGAAATATACATCAGGGTAACCACACAACTTGACACATACTAATATTGAATACATCCGTAATACTGTTCTTGGTACATCATGACTTTAAATACTAAAAATGTATTAATGAATATGACAGAGTGATCATTCACCTGACTGTTCCTGAGAAGCATGATCCTGGGAAGCACAGTCTAGATCTGTGACTTTAAGAAACTAAGATCTTTGAAAAGACCAATGTTATTTGTGGTTAAAAATGTGTCAGGTTTTAGGTTTATGAGTTTGTTTGCCCTTTTCTTTTCAAGAACCCTGAGTTTTTGCATAACGTGGATAGCATGGATTTGGTTGTTTGTTTTCATTTGATGGCTCTTTCGGCTGCCTGTGGTGTGGCTAGGCTTGCCTGTGACTGCAGTAAATATTCTGAGAGGTCAACTCTATTGAAACTGTGAATTCTCTACTGGAAACATTCAATTTATTTGAGACATTACCCTTGTTTAATCTTTCCTTGCTAAGGGTTTACAACTGATTTTACAGCCCTGGCGTCACTAGTTTCAATGCATTTCTTTGTTCTTTGATCAACTTTCTCCATTTCCAAATCTGATTTATTTGTAATTTTCTAAAATCATCTGTCATCTTCCTGTCTGCATACTCTACTTAAAGCAGTAAAACTGTGTCAAGATACTGCCTTGTTGGCTTGGCTTTTTGGAAAGTACACCTGCAAATCGTTAGTGGAAGATATAGTGCCTCTCAACATTTGTAATGTTGCCCCAGTTGATCATATGCTCTCTTTTTCATCTATATATCTGCAAGCTCTGGGCATCTGCTATGACAGCACCTTCCCTTTTCGGGAAATCTCAGTAAATGCTATTATTGGCACTGATTGAGTTATTTCAGTTTACTATGGCTTGATGTGAGGCCCTCCCCTCGGACAAAAGTCTTAATTACAAGCACTAAACAAATGAGCCAACAGTGATAAAAAGCAGGTGAGTCAGTAATATTTTCTGCTTTCTCAGCTTCATGAGTCTGCTTTTATAGAGTAGGGGGAAGAGAATAGAATAAGAGAATAGGAAAACACTATTCAATTCGTCCATAAATTGGGGCATTTCCTATATTCAGACGGCAACAAGTAATTGAATGGTTTTCTGATAATGGCCATGCCAGAGGGAGCCTCAAGCAGGAACTGTGATTCGCAGATGCACAGTCCCTGCTTTACCCGTTTGCCTGTCAGAGCACTTTGCTGTCATACCTTTGCAGTCCACCTACCCAGCAGACTCAGGTGCTTGAGGCATCATTTAGGTGAAGCAGTCTGGAAGCCCCTTCCCTTTGTTTTGCTCTTCTGAGTAGGCTATCACACAAGCAGGTCCTACTCTTTTGTTATGGACAGAAGTACAAGATGAAGATTGCTTAAAGCAATGTGCAGGTGCCTTAGTGAGTGTCCTGGGGAACAAGAGAGCGCTCGCAGACACCGTACAGAGCTGAGCGCTTACACAAGCGCCACCAGCCCCAATCCACTGGTGTCGGCAGGCCTTGGAGGTGTTCTCAGTATTTACTGATAAAAACACCTTGCTTTTCCCATTATTATTTTTCTGCCAACATTAAAATACATATCCCTAGGCATATGCCAGGAGTGTGTCATGATACTACACAAGGATGACAAAATGGTACATTTGTGCCATAAAGCAATGATTACTGTGAAGATATTAAAAATATGATCTTATCAGTATATATTTTTTTTCTTTAGAAACTATTATTTGGCTTCTTTTACCCTTTGGAAGCTTAAAACAGATTAATCTTTAACTCAAGAGTGTTTTAACAAACCATTACATTAATAGAAAGATACAGAAATAAATGTTGTGGCAGATGGATTAAGAAAATCTTCTCATGATAATGATCAACTTATTCTATTCCCAAAGACTTATATTAAAATGATTTTATGTGTTCTTTACATGATGCACAATCCATTTCTTTTAACAAGCTGGAATTGTATTTAGTAGCACCTGCATGCTCTGATGAGGGGCACCCCAGGGGCTTTGGGCCGTACTCTGCCCACCGCCTGGGCACAGCGCTAGTCATAGGCACATAGCAGTGAGGGCCACGTGGCAGAGCCAATTCTGCTGCTTTCGCAGGCAGTCACACAGTTCAAGCCCATTCATCAAACCCCTTTTTAAAACTTTTTCAATTTAATGAAGTCAGCGATGGATGGACAGATTACACAGATAACTGTATATTAACCTTTTCTGGTTTTAATCTCTGCAGTAGAAGAGTCCTCTTGTTTGTATGTTTGTGTTTAACCCAGAAGATCTCTAGTTTTGCCCCTGCTGCCTCTGCTGCCTCTCTGGGCTGGGCTCCTCTATATAGAAAGAATAGACTGGTAATAAAACTCCGGAACCCTCCTGGGATCTGATAGCAAGAAAGTCTGTTTTAGAGAAAAGCGACCTCGGTGACATCTTTCCAACCTAACAAAAAGATTATTTTGTCATTAAGTGATTTTTCTCTGTTGTTTCAGTAACAGCAGCCATCAATCACATTGCAGGAGTATAACAGACATTAAGAAATTCATTTACTTCTATACCTGTAATTGTGCTCCATTAATGAATGATGTATATCTTTTTAGATTTTCCCTATAATCCAAAAAAAAATAAGAAGTGGCATAGCAACTTACATGGGGAAAAGTGTTGATTTAAAGAGGATTTGGGTTTTGTATTTATAGGTTGTGACAGCTGATGTAGAGCAAGCTCTTCACCCTTCTGATGTTAAGCCAGCCTCTCAATAAGGGGCTTCAGGATTAGTATTAGTCCTAGGACCAAGGAAGAGCATATTATTGTAGCTGCCTCAGAGCCTGACCTGGCGTTTGCTCTCCTAGCAAGTTTCAGATGGCTGCACTGCAGATTTCCTGCAGCCTTTTCAGGAAGCCTTCCAGGTGCTTCCGAACTGGCCCCTGCCGGGCAGACCTGCGCTTTCGAGGCTGTTCGAGGTGCTGCGCAGGCTGGAGGAGGCTGCTTCCCCACCACTGGGGCAGCCACGGGGAGAAGCAGGGACACTGCTGCAGCCGCACCAGCCCTGCAGGCATGGGGCAGGAGGCGTTATTAGCCCTTTGTGAGAAAGCAGCTATGTGGCCCTCTCAACATTCTCATCAGTAGATGTTTAACTTAGGCAACTGGGTCAAAATTTTAAACTCCCAGTGAGTAATACTCCTTTCAAACGCCATTCATTTGCAGTTACAGACGCCAAGGCCATTTCTTTTAATCTCTGCCAAAACTGGGCACCTAATTTCACTGTTGCAGGCAGTAAAATCTAGAGGAGCCAGAGCTGCCCAGCACTTCAGCAAATCAGTTGTAAAGTGGTACTGAAGGAGTTTTTAGCAGGTGGTCTGTTTAAGAGGAATTCCAAAGAATAAAAATGGCTTTGGAGTACTGTATCTAATGGTTCTCCAAGGGGAAATGTAAGTTTAAACATTAATTCTTCTTATATGCAATCACCAACTATAAAAATATATTTTTTGTTCTCTCCTCCCAGCTTTACCTCTATAATTAGCATTTGCTACTCAGCTGTAGGCCATTACATTGTCACATTTGTCACATTGCATAGTATGTCCTGGTTTGATTCTTGGAGTACTTTGGAAATCTGGGCTGCATTATAATTATCAATTCTGAGCATAAGATTGATTTGTGGTTACTTCATTGCCTGTAAGATCTTTACTTTTTTTTTTTTTGATGCACTGGCACTTGCAACTTCTGTTTTTGAGTGTTTTTTAGAAAAATGCAAAAAAATCTATTTTAATAAAGCTATCCTGAAGGAATTAGTTCTATGTAATTCATTAATATGCAGCCTGTAAGGAAGTAGATGCCTAGAATGATTCCTTCTCAGCCTGTGTTGTGGCCAACTGGGAATGCATTTTGTGGCCCATTCAGGTGTACGAATGAAAATGTCCAAATTGTAAAAATAATCCCAAGAGAGAGAACCAAATAGGTGTTACCTGGCAGCATTGCTGGCAGGCTCAGACTCAAGCCAGGACACACAGGAGATGATGGGTTTAGTCTTCTTTGAAGTGAGTTCAGCAGGGTGAGCTCAGGGCCCACTAAATGGGACTGGTGCTTGTGCCACTCTACATTAGGGGACATCTGAACTATTTGGTTCTCTAGGATTGCTGTTCAACAGCCTCTCACAAACATAAACTCGCAAATGAGGAAAAAAAAAAACAGTAAAAGAAATGAACATTTAAAAGGTGGAAATCAGCATGGCCAAAGATGTGATTTCTTATGCAAATGATATCTGAGGGCCTGTGATGCTCAGACACCACAGACCAACTCTATTCTCCCATTGCAGTCACTCTCCTTTTCTGGTCTTTCTCATGTATGTCTTTAGCAAAGGAATGGCTGGTTCCCTCTTTTTATGCAGATTTTCTTAGAATCTCATCATCCTGTAACTTTGGAGAAGATTAACATCCTGCTGAGAACATGAACCTGACTGGAAAGAGACCTAGGGTATCTTTCCCATAGACATTTTTTGTCGCAAATTGTTGTGTACCTTTGTGCATGCATGTACACACATTTATAAGGGAGGGGGAGGAGGCCCAAGAAAAACTCTTTACATCTTGTGTAGAAGGATACACAACCCCAAACCAGAAAGGAGTGATTTACCAAAATCCCATAGCATACTGTTTTCTCCAGCATTGCCTTCTGCTATATCATTTCTTGACATATAGAACAGATTGGAACAGTGCTGGGGTTGCCTGAATCCTTGTTAGTGTTTGTCTGGGAGTAGTGGCTCTGCTGAGCTTTGGGAGATTCATTTCAATAAGGCACACTTTAGTTAATTAATTAATAAAGCAAATTTTCATACCAGTATTCAAAATATATTCCAAACTACTGTGTTTATCCCATTGGAAATCAAAGCAAATCTTCTGTGTATTAGGCAAATGAGCACATTCAGTCGAGTCAGCTCTGCAGTTCTGTACTGCTGAAAACTATGAATATGTCTGTGTTTCCATTCTTTTTTTATTCATTTCTTTTTCTTTCACTTTTTGCCTATTTTCTTATGTCAAATTATAATATGCATCTTCCTAAGGCGTGGGTCTGAGACAGCAAGCTGTGAGTGCATGCACAGGCAAAGGGAGTGCAAGGGAATTCTTTCTTCGAGATGCTTCTTCATGCATATTCCATGTGACGTATTTCCGCCAATGAAGACACTTATCTTCTCTTACAAGATGTAAATATCTTCCCTTACAAGATGTAAATATTT
>JAUBOD010000560.1:9410769-9423575 GCA_032353885.1 Nothura maculosa
GACGTATTTCCGCCAATGAAGACACTTATCTTCTCTTACAAGATGTAAATATCTTCCCTTACAAGATGTAAATATTTGAATTCCTGCATTAGGTGAGCGCATTCCATATTCCTCAGCAGAGCAGCTCAGTGGCTCATGTTAGACGAAGCGCTGTCCCGCGCCGCCGCTGTCACCGCCAGCCTCCGAGGCCAAGGCAGAGTCTGGCGCAGAAAACTCCTCCGGCGTTTGCCTGTTTACACCCACTCCCTGTAGGAGCACACAGACTCGTATTGCTTCTTGCATCACAGTCTTCATGTTACTGAAGTGAATTTGTTAACATCATTCATTGTCTTGTTTCCAAGATAAAGCCAATCAGTGAGCTGCTATTAACCCAATTTATTTGCAAGAGGTATTTTCCAAACAAGGAGAAATTACAGCAATTGTTCATCATTAATTTTGTTAATAGATGTGTATTCATTTGTATTACCTTGTAAACAAGGCACTGCATTATACAATAGGCATACTGCTGAACTTGGAGTGCTGTTTAATGTCCTCGTTTTATAATGTACAATCACAACAATTTCTTAGAAACCATAACTAATAACCTTGAGGCAAGGTTCTTTGTGAATTTTGACGAATGGAAAACCTGAGCCTTGAAACCAATCCTGAGTATTATAAATCTTACCTATATGAGAACCAGAGCAAATGTAAAGTGAACTATTGAGGCAACAAGCTTAGCAAGATTCTAAAAAAGGATTAGACACATATGAATACTGTAAAAAAAAGGATCTGCAGTTACAGTAGGTAGGATAAAATTAAAAGGGCTACCAACCACTAGGCTCCAAGGCATAAGCCGATCACCGGCTTGAGTCAGGAAGAAATGTTCTCTCATGGGAATTATTTTCTATTATAATAGGATTATATGCGTTATAATATTCCTGATGAATCAGTCATTGACCCTATTGAGAGACAGCAAACTAGAACAGGCTAATTGGAGATTTCTAAGAAAAGAACATCTTTTAAAGAAAGCTTTTGGCCAGGAAATTGAAAACACTTTATAAGGAAAAGAAGTTTCAATATCCCGATTATTCTACTAGGGAAAATGAGGCTAAGACAAGGCATGTCACTTAACCAAGATCACCAAGTCAAACACTGTCAGTACCAAGAAGTTTATCCTGCAGTCTTTCGAGTCAGTGCTCATCCTGCTGGACTCAAACTGCTGCTTGTTCAGTTCAGTTAGTCCTCACAAAATTGTTTTGCTCTGGGCTTGTCCACGAATCTATTTAATGAGAAGCTGTCTGGTGAGTTGGTTTCAGAAATATCTTCAGAGAAAGAGTCGTGTTTGTGTGTTTCAGTGACCAATCAAGAACCAGTTAGAGAATTCTACATGGCAAAACAGACTGTCACCATTAGTGGAATAATTTTACCACTTCGACTATGCACATAAGTCTCCCCAGAGTAGACAGAACGTTCCAAATAAAAGTGGGTTTGTTTCAGAATCCCCTTCTAACAATGTTGGCATCATTTGGTATAAAAGACCTTCCTTTGCCTAGTGAGAGAAAATAAGTAATGTCAGTTATGCACAAATATACACCAAAACACAGGTGTTATGCAACTTTTTATTATAATGGGTTAGTTATCGTCGTGCATAGAAAACAAGAGCTAGCATCAGACTATATCAAGGCTCTGTTAGGAAGATAGAGGTAGAATATTTTCTCTCCCTTTCCTGGGAAAGAACCTAAAATCTAAGTGAGTTAGAGAGACATTGTAGGGTCACTGTATTTTCATGTTTCTCAGACACGTTCTCACTTGCTGCTTCATACAGGAATTTACAGTGAATTCTGTCTAATGTCTCTGAAAGCTGCTCCAAAAGGATGAGGAGGAGCTAGCTGTGTTTTTATAGGGAGCCTCAGAAAAGAGTCCATTTACAGATGAGCTGGCCTTGGCTTGTGGTGGCAGCTGATGGAAACGTGCAGTGGAGGAGGCAGCAGTGCAGCTTGGATTAGATCTCACATACTGTGTTGTACTTTCTCCTCCCGACTTTTCTTTGATGTGCTTCTCTTTTTGCCTTTTTTCTCTTCTAAATCTAGTGAGCTTCCTCAGCCTAAGTTAAGTTTCAGCTACCAGATACTTCTGTGTTGCCCTCATGTAAAGAAGTGGGGCTTGGGGCTGGGTACTGAGGTATGAGGTTTATCTCTTCTCTGCATATGGGGTGGGAGAGAATGGGGTAGATCTTAATACTGACCATTTAAGCAAAATACCCTGCAGCAACCCATGGTCAGACAAAGTCGGTTGATATGCTCTTCCCTCTTCCCTGTCTCTCTCTGTCTCTCAACCTTCCTCCAAGTTCATGGTCATATTAAAAAAAATAGCTCTATGAAAGGATGTGTGAAGGGGGCAGAAGAGGGCATATAGCACAGAAACACTACATAACAAAGTGAACATTAATTTTGTTTCATTTTAGATATAGCAAAGAGAAGAGAATACACTGTTCTGCTAACATGAAAAAAGAGATGACTGGAGGTGGAGGCAAGAGAAAACAAGGTAAAAGATTGAAAAAATTGCCAAGAGGCAGGTCAGTGGGCCATGTACCTAAACAGCAGAAGATAGAAAATCCAAATTTTAGCAAGTTCTTAGATTATGCAGTGTTGTGTATTTTGGTGGCATCTATTGCTGCTTCTATGAGCTGGAGCTTCTATCCAGTCCTTTTCCCAGCTTTTATGAAAGACTGCCACTCCCCAGGTAAGATAGCGCAACCTGGCCCTTTAATCACACATTGGGCATGAGTTTGGCTGGGGACAATGTCAGCATATTCAGATATTAATAATTAAATGCATAATGCTACTCCTGTTGAAAATGTCCCACTGACATATAGAGTATAGGGTTATGGTATATAGCATGAGCAAGGCCATCATCTAGAGCTAGAACAGAATGTCATATCTGTGTTTATTCCAGTGCTCAGATCAATTCCCAGAGTAGTAGACCACTTTTGCTATTCACTGAAATTGTTCTTGGGGTTTTGCTGTTGTTACACATATTAAAAAGCCAAAGAAAAGCAGGCATGGCTTCTGAACTAGGCTCTACTACCAGTAATGATGAATATGGCAGTATGAGATCTATTATGAAAATTGGTATCGTAGAAGACAATCAGACCATGAGTGGCATTTTCTATAAACTGCTTTGCGTGACAAGACTTAAGCAAGTTGACCGGGTATGTTACTGCTAGGCACTATAGAGCCTGGCTTGGGTTTCTGCTAGTGTAGTACCTCTTTTTTTTTTCTTCCTGCCATACATCTGTGCTCATGTGTGCTTGCCCTTGATATAACCTCTGCTGTTTTGTGTGCCCTTATGATCCATAAGTCACTGCAGTGACAATTTGTCATAAGACTAAATGTCTTCCTTTTTAGATGTCTAGAAGAAAAATATAATGCCATTTATTGTCAAAGCTTTTTTTTTCTTTTTTCCCCCCACAAGTCATTAAATCTGTTGTTTTGTTTAGTCTTTATTCATTGAGATGGACAGGAGGGGGAAACAAATCAAACCAGGCCAAATTGAATCATATCAATATCAAAACATATCAATATTAAAGTTCTGTAAAAGCTGATGAAGATAGGCATTTGATACTATGAGATTTGTAAGTCAGTTCAGATACGGTGTGACAGTATAGAAACGAATATAAGATAAAAACTTATTAAAAAAAATCAAGAAAACAGAATGAAAGACCATTTTGGCATGGAGGAGGGATGATTTGGAATGTGAATAAAGGAAGCTTCTCAAAGGTCTTGTAGACTGAAGCTAACAAAATTCTAATTATCAATGACAAGAAAGACCGTTTGTACTTGCATTTACCATGTGTTCATTTACACACAGTGTTTGAGGTACTGATGATGTTTCTTTGAAAGTCCTTCTACTAGAGAAACCATTTTCATTTGGCTCTGACTTTTATTAAGTTTGTTATCCCATTGGCATTATGCTATTTTGGTTTGTACATCAGAATTTGATTATAATCTCCAATATCCAAATATCCTTGCAAAGATGAATATTATCGTGGATCTGTTCTCATTTTGGTGGTAAGAAAGAAAAACTGTCATTGTAACATAGAAATGAATGTGAGGAAAAATAACACAGAGGATGAAATATCTGTGAAATGGAATACCTTGGTAAGCTCTTTTCACCCCTGTTATCATATTTCAATAATGTCAAGAGATTTTATTTACTACTCTTGATTATATTTTCCTCCTTTCTTAGATTTTGGGCAGCGTCAGCTTCTGTCAAAATACCTAAACATAACTACTCAACAGGCCAACATGAAACCTTCTTACATAAAACCATTATAAATAATACATTTCCCTTTGAATCCTTTAATTTGATTAAGGAGATAAAACAGACAAATCATGCAAATGTTATTCAATAACTAGTTTATATCTGTCAGAAAATATGGAAATCAAAGTGTTCTACTTTAAAGCATTCCTGCATCATAGTTAATCAGCATTTTTAACTTGCAGATCACAAGCCGGTTTATATGAATTGACTGCTATGTTAAGACATAACATTAAAAATTCTTTTTGAATTCTAAAGCAACTTGTCAACATGCATGTTCTAATAGTAAGTGTACACAGTTACTTCAGTGCTTTCTCTGATGTTGCCTATTTCCTACCAAGCACAAGGGCAAATTTCAAGCATGAAACAAAACTGTAATGTTTGAAATCAGTCATGGAATCATTAACATTAGTGGCCATTGCCTGGTTGCCCTACTCTTGATTTATATAAGGACTTTCTCTCTTCAGATCCCAAAGGGTTAGCTTAGCAAACATGCATTAGCTCAGCCATCAGTGAATGGCCTCAGTGGCACTGCCAGTACTGTGAAAGCCAGACGAGATGTGGCACAGATCATCTATGTGGTATGAGAATCAGCAGGGCTAGTAGCCACTGCTAGGCATTGCTTAAATGTGGAAATAAGACAGGTTCACCATTCACTCAGACAGTGCTGGTTTAAGGAGGCATGCATACAAACTTGTACTTAAGCACCTAATTTTCACTGACAGCATCTTCCTTCAGCGATGAATTAGACATCTAAATGTGTAGATCTAGTCCTAGAGACTGGCCATGGTGCACATGTGGACTGTGGGGTTAGGAACAGAAACTTGAAGAAGCAAATCATGATGTCTTGTTTAATAGTGCAACTGCTCCAGCTTTTGTAGCTTTGAAAGGGACATAGGCAGAGAAATTTGTCTCTTCTTTCTGAGAAACGAAAAATGAAATTTCAACTGGTGTTCACATAATGAAGTCGAAACGCAATGTCTTTAGTTTACTGTTTCATCTACAGCACTAAAATTCCATGACAATGCTGGCAGTATAGGGTGCATCAACTTCTGATCTGGATTTAAACTTATTGCTTAAACTGGGCAAAATACTTCTTTAAGAAATTTCTCTGAGTTTAGAGATATGAGAGGGCATGCTTCAAAATGGAAAGACATATTTAAGTGGAGTGATTTTAGCAAATAGGCAAGGTTTAAGTTACATCACATCCTGAGAAAGGATGGCTGTAGATAATTGGCCAGTTTCTCTTGCAGAATACTATAACTTTGAGAGATCAATGAGGCTATTAAGACATTGATGGGGGTTCCTTTCCGAGTATTTTCAGAAAATTTGATGTCTGTCATATTTTGGAAAGCATGCGTGAAAAGTAGTACCAATTCTATAGGCATATAGATACAGCTAGAATAACACACATTAGGGCTTGCAGAGATCAGTATTTCTTTTCGAGAAGGGTATCTCTGCTGAGCACGTAGTGTGCTACCAAGTCACAAATTAGGTGTAGCATTGCTCAGCCAGGTTCTCTAAGACAGTGCTGCAAACCTGGTGAGAAGCTTTCTCTGGACAGTTTCCAGATTACAAGCAGCACTCTAAAGTAATTCTGAAGATAAGAGAAAAAGGTATGCACATAACATTCTACTAAAACTCATTTGTCTCTAAAATGCTGCTCTCTCTCCATGGTGAAGCTATTCTTACTCAAGTTCCTGAGCAAGATGTGTTTTCCGTGGGCTATACGCTTCTAATGCTTAGCATAGTAAGAGGGATGCCCTGTAAACCTTCCGAAGAAGAAACCCTTACCTTGCCATTCAACAGCTGCCTGTGCTGGTTCTGTGCCCCCTCACAGGCACATCTCCAAAGACAGTTTAATGGTGAGCTGGAGACTGAGGAGAGACTGAAAAGCACGCTGGGGTCCAAAAGGATTGAAGGGTAGAGAAGAAGAGGTGTTACATGCGCACTGCAGCTGTTCTCACGTGGCTGCCCTTGAAGGACCATAGACTGGATAAATTCTCATGCGGCTGGGACAAAATACAGGCAAAATGCCATGTCCTTAGTATTCCTTCTCCTCAGTCCCAAGTGAGAAAAGATGAGAAAGAGCCAACAGAAAAGCTGTTAATTTAAACTTTAACAACGATTGGCATTTGAGTAACAGAATAATATGGAGAATATGGTTCCATTTTCTGGACAGATTTAATTTGCAGTATTTGTACCATGCTGAGATTGTGTCAGCTGACACCATAAATAATGATATGTTTATATGTTCGTATGTTCATATGTCAGACCAGAATTTTTTTAAATAGTTTTTAAATTAATAATATAATTTTTAAAAAAGAGGATGTTCATGAAGAAATTAAGATCTGTCTTCTCTATTTTATATTGGGCTATTACATAGTAATATTTAAATTGTTGTTTCTTAATCATGAATTAGATACCATCTAACTTGGAGAGGGATTTTTGTCCCTATTGCATGAGGCTTTCCAACTCAAAGATGGGAAGGGACTGAGGGAGAAGGGTCAGCCTCCCTGCTGCATCAACCTGTAATGTAGTGTTTATAGCAACATGGTTCGGAGCAAAATGAATAAACGATGATACAGTGCATATGTCATTTCTGTGTCCAGTAAAGGCTTGATTTGGTATTTATTTGAAGAAGGCTCCTGATGATTGTCTATTGTCATAGCATTAGATGAGAAGAGAGAGAATGAGCAACTCTTCGAATGTGACTGAAGTAACAAGGAGAGCCTGCAGTCATGTCTTGTTAATTTACTGAGGAGAATGTCACATTTACATTTCAAATTATCCCACTGCACAGCTCACAACTTGCTAGGATTATCCTGAGTTTTAAGCAATCAAAATTCAGATTTCATTGTCTACCCAGACTACTCTAATCCTTCACTTCACCTTACTTACCTCCCTGCCTGCTACTCTCCCCCTAGCTGAAAGAAAGAGAACTTTGTCCAGGAAATCTAGCATTAATGGGAGTTTTCAATGCTATTCGGTAAGTATGAGATGATTCCTCCATAAGAACAGGGTGAAATGTCACTTTTATTATGCTTTTACTTCCTCTCCTTTCTTCCTCTCACTACCCCTCTCCTTGCAAGCAAGTATCAGGAGTGTATTTTCAGCATGATGTGCAAGGATTTAGCTGTGCGAATCCTATTACTGTTGTTAAGTAGAGCACATTAACACAGCCAGCTAAAAACGTGCACCCTTTCATGTTTATCTGCTTGCTCCTTCTCATAGGTATCCTGAGCTGGACTCTGATTTCTCACTGGTACTTGCATTTGTAATAGTAATGATCTCTGGTGCTAATTCCTGACTTACGTAAAAGTACGGCCAGATTTTTTCGCATCCTCCTATGTATGATCCTTATATAGATGCTACATGTTTTTTCCCCTGTTATACTGCTTGCTTTCTGTAAGGGCCACTTGGCTTTTTTTGTACATCTTTCATTCAACAGCCAGCATTATCAGCCCCAATTTTCACATCATTTTACAGTGACATTTATTATACAGAAAAATGGTAAAGAAAAAAAAATCCTTGGCCCTTGCTGAGTAATTTGTAGGTGGAATTGCAGAATTTCAGCAAGGTTTTCATGATCAGGTTTAACTCTGTTAAAATAAAGGACTGATATTTTTCTTAGAACAGATGCAGTGATTTTTTTGTAGCAAAGGAGATTTTTGTGGTGAGCATCTCCCCCTGGAATTCTTTTAAGTCTAAGGCTGTTTTTACTGCCAGGGTGGGATGAAGCACATGGCCTAATTTTGTTCCTAGTGATACTATGGAACATTTGCAATTGGGCCCAGCTGAAGCAGAGCTGGTATAGTGCAGAATGCTTTAGAAAACATCCTCCCTCCCCAGCTCTTGGAGATGCTGGGAGCTTACAGGAAGTCAAGTAGCCTTAGCTGATGGAGGGCGAATCCTTTGTGAGTCTTGGCCTTGAATTTAGAGGAGGGGGAGCATCCACCACTGCTGTCCTTGAATCTCTGCTCAAACAGCTTTGCACAAGTTAGGCTTTACAGTGCTCCCAGGAGTTGGGAGAGAGCACTACTGTTAGACTGTCAGTGAGGGAGAAAGGAGCCCAGTCAAATGGCTTGGTGACAACGTCAGCCTATAGCAGTCACAGTCCACAGGCTTTAATATCCTTCTCTTTTGTTACTGCTTAGAAATAGTTCCGTGAAAAAAATCCAGATACTTTTATTACACTTCATGTGAAAGCTTCTCCTTTTCCAGCCCTGCCAATTTGTCTGCTCGCCTTGCCTTGTAAGCAGGGAAACCTATGAAATCCAGCATGCTGTGCTACATGACATCAGGCTTTTGTGCCAAGAGCACAAATTAAAATTCAATTTGCCTTCAAACCCAGATACTTCAACAATATTAGGTAGATACTGCTAATCATGTAGAATATACTGAGGAATATCATGCTATTCTTTTAAAAAACAACTGGTATTTGCCACCTGTTCTTCAAATAACTGTCATGTTTTAAAAAAAGTGATAAGGGGTTAAGAACCCAGAACAGCCAGCAAGGAATGGGGGAATTGTGAAGATGGAGAGCAAATATCAAACTTTATAACAGTAATTTTTTGCAGTCCATAAAAGATTTTTTTTTCCTGGGTTATACATGAGCACAGGTAGTTCCGTGATGCTGTTTATCCACTCTCTACTGAAATCTAACCCTTTAATTTCATTCTTGCAAACTATCACATGAATGTGGTGAGACAGAGAGCTGAAAGACAGAGGTGAAAATTTCAGTAAACTCACAGCATTAGTGACCTGAGAAGAAATCCATGAAGAAAATTGGACCTAAATGAGACAGTTCAAGCTGTACAGAGTCAAGCCCACTCCAAGCTGGTGATACTGTAAGAGGAGCAAATTTTAAAACGCTGCTGTCAAGGCTTTGGGACTCACATCTGGAACTCTTTAGCGCTGTTAACGCAGACAAAATTAGATGTAAACCTTATGTTCTGCCCCAGGCATTTGTACTATAGTATTGTTCATATTGCAGCAGTGCCTACAAGGCTCCATTTGAGACCTGTAATGAAAGGAGCCCATTTTCCACAGAAAAATGGTGACACAAGACAGGAGGTAACTGTGAGAGAGGCCATGGACAAGGCGTACCCTGCAGTCTCAGCTAAAAGCCATGTCAGCCGAGTTACCACAGCTTCCAGCCCTCCTCCAAGCTGCATATAGGTCGTGTTTATATCAAAATGGCTAAAGAAGCATTTCGTAGGTTAAGATGAATTTCCTGTTCATTTCAAGAGCATGAGTATTCCCATAGCTTTCAGTTGCTACTGAAGAAAAAAAAAAAAGCAGGTTAAGGGCACAGGCCCAGGTTAACTAGACATATGTCAATGAGACAGATGTTTTCCAAATATATTGCACACTATATTTCATCTATTCATATATTTCACTAGAAGCAAAGCAAATAAAATAGCCTAATAGACATGATCATATTTCATATGATATGGAGGTTGCTATGATGGCAATTTCTTTCTAAATATGTAGAGACTAACCAGGTATTGCAGCAATTTTCTTGTGTTCACAGATGCTAGTGCCCAAATTCAGCTATGCATCACAGCAAATGAGAGATGTTCTTTTCAGGGTCCTTAATTGTTTCTGTGAGCATGTTTACCACGAAGGAGAAATGCACTGGGAAAGTACAACTCCTGTTTTCTGTGTTCCATTTGGGTGCTTATGAGATAAATAATCAGAATACATTTATAGCTTAAGGGACTGATTTGCCTGAGATAGAATAGTTGATTATATTATTCTAAAGAAATAATATGTAGTATCTCAGAATAATTCCAGCTTGTTGCTTTCAGCTCACTAATGCATAATGTTCCTTGTAGAAAGAGCAGCATTAGACTAGCACCAATCTGACAGTCCATTTTTCATTGACAGTTTTTTCATTTACTTTACAGAAGAGGATTTGGGCTTTTTACCAAAAATATCTATTGCTTTGTTAATACAGCATTATTTTTTCTTCTACAAATGAAATTCATTTAGTTAGTTTATTCCTTCTTATTAAATTTCAACAAACCCATAACAATGTTTCTGAGAATTGTTTTCCTGGGCTATCCAGCATGCAATTCAGTATTTGCTATGCCGTAGTAAAAGAGAACTAGCTGTACTTTTTGAGCTTGCCAGATGTAATTATATCATTCTGTTAGACTTTTATGATACCCACTGTCACTGAAGTATTTGAGTACAGCCACATGATTATAAACCTTAACTTACCTGAGAGACAGGAAAATATTAACTGTAAGAGAAATAAGAGAAACTAAGTAAAGGCTGAGTTTAAGTTAATTACCTAAGGTCACAAATCAAGTCTGTCAAAGAGTCTTTGAGTCATAGACAGTAAAGGAAGGAATGAAAAATTAAAATGGAAAAAATCTGATCCGCAATTTCATAGATCATGAGCTCAGCCAGTTTCCACGGGAAGCAGATAATTTTTATAATCTTATTCTGTTCATTTCAGATGATTTTTCAACTTATTACATATATTCAAATGATATGACTGCAGTATTTCTGAGATTTTTTAACTCTGCTGTGCCCTTCAACTTTGCACTTTGAGAAGAAAAAAATAAATCAAATTGTTTCTAATCTACCTACTGGCTATGTACAGGCTGGACCTGAGAGATCTAGTACTATTGAACTCTTTGGCTTTATTGGCTTTGTGCCTTCAAAACAACATTTGGCTCTATCTGAAAATGCAGCTTTGAAACAAAGTATATTTTCTTAAATCATTTCTAGTGAAAAAGTGCTCACTAATTCTTGCCCACCTGATCCATCCTTCATAAGAACTCTCTTCAAACTTAAAATATGACAAAACCGTACATATATTTCATATATTTTCCAGTGTTGCCTGAAAGGACACAGTTTTCCAGTTTTCCTTTCTTTTGTTTTTCTTTTTTTTTTTTTTTTTTGGTGATGTGAGATGTGAGAAGCAGAGCAAATAAAACTTCACTGTACACTAGCCCTTTGCTTTCCAGTGCTATCTTTCCTAGAAGTTAAATGCAAGAACCCTGTGTCATCCATAAAATACTTTTCTGCCAAAATTCAAGGACAATCCAATGTGTTTCAAACAAATTCTATTTCTGTGGTCACTTTCTGAGTAGTTCCTACTACTCCGTTACCAGATTCAGCTCTATACGTGGTAACAAGCCTTGGTTCACAGAAGCAGACCAGCAGCTGCTGCCTCCGCTTACATCCCATAAAGCCAACGACGTGTCAAGCAGGGCAGTGGGATCCAAAGCGGGCTGAGCGGTGCAGATGTACGTGCTGTAAATTCCACACTGTTGGCAAAGCTGGGTAACAATTTGGTGGAGAGAGAGCAGCTGGTATTGATTATATGTAGTTAGGACAGATTTGATGTCACAGTGACTAATAAGCTTAGGATGTGGCTCCAAAGGCATTAAATCGGGCTTTAACGGCATTTGGTACTGGACCAGAATCACTGCCACCATATAATAAAAAGTCACCACTACAAAGACATTCTAGCCCATCCAATGCATGCTGTTGGCTTGAGGATTTTTCAATGTAGTGAAGGAAGCATATTTCATGTCAGATAGTGCCTGTCTTCTTACACCTAGGTTCTTAGTAATATTAAAGCAAAGCACTGGCTTTGAATACTGGACCTGGACTCTCTCTGGCTTTAGAGTAGGTGTCTCCAAGTGATTTGTACTAGGGAGGATCCAGTAATACACACACCCAGTAGCAACAAAGTGAGCTAAATTCCATCTGTAGCAGTGCTCTGCTCTGCTACTAGCACTGCAGTAGCACATTATGCCAATGCAAAGCAGGTCCTAGGGGTGATCATAGTGCTTGTAAAGCAGGTGACAGGCAGCCACTCCTGATCAGTGCAGCATAGGACACAGGTGAATTTTCAGCTGAAGTCTTCATGATGGATTGATTAGGAGACCCATTCTTGCCTTTTATAAGATAAACATGACCTTATATAACGATTGCTTGTGACTAAAGCATCAAACAAAGCATTTATAAACATGTGCTCAATTCATTTTTTCTGTGTGGAGGAATCAACTCACTGCAAATTTCTCCTTGCCCAACTCATCACTGGTATTGTAGCTTAACAGCTTCTGGAGTTATTAAGCCAGTTTATACATTAGAAAAGACTTGTCTCTTCCTTCTCTCTCTTTTTCCCTCCCCCAAACACATCTAAAATATTTAATTCAATTACACAGCAAAGAGTCAAAATTAATACAGTATGCATTGAAGATACTTAAGTTTGATAATTTTTCATAGTTATGTTTCACTAGATGTGAAAGCTGCAGGATTGCCTTCGCACAGACTTTAAGTGGGCAGGGTAAGGAAACAGCACACGCACCTAAGCTTTTCAAATCCTCTAGAGGAAGGAACCTACACAAAAAGGAGCCTCTTGCAGCTGCACGAGCAATCAAAAATTTCTACTCTTTATGGCTTTGAAAAATGGCTTAATCAATTGAAGATCTAGCCCACTGTTTGCCAAGGTTCTTTTGTATTTTTTTCCTAAAATGGCA
>JAUBOD010000560.1:9423675-9437589 GCA_032353885.1 Nothura maculosa
GCAACAGCTAAGAATTTTTTAGTAAAAGTTCAATAGGTGTGAGGAGATTCTGGTTAAGAAGCCTAATGGTCTATTACTTGTATTTCAGCCAAGATGCTGCCATATGCTTTTGTTTCATGTTATGTGTGATCTAGTCAGTGCTACAGTGCAGTAGGAAAGCTCATGATTGTATCACAGGTCTTGCTTGATTTTAAGTTTTGAAATTATCTTTGGCAGTTGGAGTAATTACTGACCCATCCTTCTCACTCTGCCAAGGGAACTGATATGAGAGAATAGATACTTTTCACAAAAAATAAAAACTTTTGCCTTCTATGGATTGTCAGATGAGTCCTTTCAGATGATTAATAACCCACTTGTTCTGTTGAACATTTTGACAATATATGATTTTAGCAAACATTCCCTTCTTCATCTCCCATGTTTAAGTACTTGACAGGAAGAAGTAATACATTCTTTGTATGTATGTTCTCTGAGGTTTTATTTTATTTCACAAAGCAGGAAAAGAGTAACGATCTGTTGTTCTATGACATTTCTGACAGACTCACAGAGTGTGAGAAATCATAAACAAACATTGTAACAATAGGGAGATTGCAAGTTTGCCAGGCAAAGGCTCTTGGCAGTATCTGTAGTGCTGGATTGTATGTGTGCTTCAGTCACCTGTTATATGTCTTGTTAGAGAAGAAGGAATTAACCCCAGGGAAAAAGCAGTGAGTTTTGCTGAAAAGAACTCCAAGGCAAAAAAGAAATTATCTGAACTGTTAACAAGAACAACTGATAACACAGCCTGGGAAAAAACAAATCTTTGTAATTTACCCCCGAATCTAGGCAAAAACACCAGGCAGGATGCAGGTGAATTAGTTCTTCTTGATTCTACGCTTTACCTGTGAAGAAGTGCTTTACCTAATCCATATGATTTGATAAATGAGTCTTAGGAAAAGTGCTGTGAGTCCTACAGTTAATACGATCTCCAGTCCTAGTATCTAATGACATGGATTTCTTTTCCCATTGAACGGAGAGGATGCTTGGCCATCCACTTGGACTGTTCATTTGCATGACTTGTTTTAATCACCTGGGAGTAATTTTAGCTTGTTGCAGGGAGCATTGATAGATCTGAAGGGATTCCAGCACTGAATAATAAAGACGATCAACAGTTCTTAACTTGCAGCTTAACTGTACCTTGCATGTCCCCTTTTATCTGATTGCCCTGGAAGTGCTAACTGGCCCCTGTTGACTCACTGCCCTCCTAAACACTTTTCTGACCTCATTTAATAAAGAAAGTGCTATTCCCCGGGCAGCGATAGCATAACCTCTTGCAGAAGTCTAGGGCATGAAGCCAATGTAGAGGGCAGTCAGCCTGCCTTAAGCTCTTGGAAGCCAAGGCTGACACTGACTGGAGTTTGACCTGTGCAAGCAGAGTATGTCCAAGATCTGGGACTGCCTTGATCATCTCTCCATTATAGATCTCACTCATCACATAAGCTCCGAAGTTGTTAAGTTGTACTAATTGAACCTAAAAAAAAGCCGCTGAGATCTCTAAGTGAAAGACACTGTGTGATTATATGAGATAAAGAAATACTATTTGTACTATAAAAAATACAAGATGTTGTTTCTCTTGCCGCTCTTCAAGAGCAATGTATAATGCAGAATACAAGCAATGTCTTATCTTGTGTCTACTGCTAACAAATTACTAGAGCAGTCTTACTTTGTATATGCAAAAAATTCCAATATCACTGTATGGATTTTAATAATTCCTTAGGATGCTCTGTCATTTGATCATATCAGAAAAGTTTATTGATGAAGTTTCTGACAGTGAATCTGAGTTTCTTCATGCATAATAATCACAATTTTGGTTCATTTTCAGAGCCAGGTATGCAATATTCTTCATTAATATTATGCTGGAGCATCTTCACTATGATGTGCATTAGGGCAGAATGTTCTTGTAGCTATTCAAGAGCTCAGTACCCACCATTAATCATCTGAAATTACCCAGATTTTTGTTAGCATTGCAGCCAAGTGTAATATGCAACCAAGCATTTCTGCATAAATCTAGTATGGAAAAAAAAAGTTCAAAAAATAGAGTCAGTAATAACAACAGCATCATGTTTAAATTATAGTGACATGAATTACTTCATAACACTTTAGAACCCTATAACCCATGAGGAGTTTAAAGGTCTATTACAGTTAATGAGGCTGGTAGATGTGGTACTATTTAAGGAATACATGAATAGATATATGAATCACAAAAACAGACTGAGGTCTTGATAATTTTACTAATCTAAACGGAAACAATGCCACTGTACAGAATATCTGTCTGAATGCAACTTAAAAGGTTTAGATCTTAAATTATAGGACAATAGCTGGATGCCTACTATCTATTAAAGGGCAACTAACAGATGAAATCCTCACCAGGGCTTCTTTCAGTAGGTCTTGAAAAATGCTCAGTAAAAGTAGTAATAATGACTGCTTCTGCCTCCATTCTTACACATATGAAATTAAAATTAAAAATCATTCCACCTCAGGCCAGTTTTAACCGGTTGAGAAAGTTATGACTATTGCTGAAGCTCTCATCCCCATAGTATTTTTAGACTAAAATAAAGTGCAGTTTAGCATTTTGAATGCTGCACGCAGGATACCCCCAAAGAGACTTCCCTTTTGGCCTTAGCCAGCAGGGCTCATTCTATGGAATGAGGGACATTTAGTCCTTGTGCTGTGGGAGAATCCGCGGCTCGGCCTCCCCGCCCTCCTCTGTGCATGGGCTGGCCAGGAAGGCCGCTCGCTGCCTCTCACTGTTCCCAGGGCCATATGTGGTTTCACTGCTGGCGCCCTTGGTGGTAGGTGGGTGACAAAGAGAAGGTGAGGAGTCCTCTTGGAGTCACAAGAGCCACTGGATTTCTTGCCTGGTAGAAATAAACAGGCCTAACAATCTGTCCAGGATTGTTAATTGGTATTAATCAATTCGGTCATTTTGTAGTGTGGGCCTTCTATAATAGCACAGAAACAGCCTCTTTCTTTTCCATTTCCTCATATGCCTATTAAGTAATTTCAGATTTCTGTGCAATATCTTGTCTCCAAATGGGTACTCTTGCTCTCACTGAAAGCATGTTCCTTACCAAATACTTTGTTCAGTCAAGGAACTAAAAGAGCAGATGGCATATATTCAATCGTATTTAAGAAGTTAGATGTAGTTCTGTTGTCCATGATTAAAAATGATATTGTAGAAACAGAGATGATTCAAAGAAGGGCAAGCAAATGACACTAAGGAAGGATTATAAACTAACATGTAAGAGAGTAAGTGACTGAGGAAAGAAAATTAATTTTCTCTGTAAAAAGAAGGACTCAGGGGAATGTGAGCCTAGTCCACAAATATTTCCATGGAGACAGTAGAAAAGAAAGAGAGGATTATTAATGTTATCTCAAGATGGCTGCAAAAAAAAAGCAATGTCCTAAAAGTAAGACAGGAAAAATCTATAATAGCAAAGATAATTAATTATTAGAAACAGGCAATCATTATGGGTTTACAAACCTTTCTGAGTGATATCTTTAGTTCACAGGCTATCACAAAACTAGCTTAAACATGTCAATGTCCTTATGTTCCCCTTCCAATTTAACTGCAATTTTACCCAAGAGACCTAGTTCAAAACTCTATTTTAGCTACATGGTAGCCTGTGGCTCCTGCTGTAATGGCAGTCATCTAAAACCAGGCAGCCTTAGGTGCCCTCTAGTTTCAGGCATATTTATATTTAAAGTTGACCGAAAATGCCTGTTGAGCAAACAGTGTTCTCCTGGCCCTCCAGATGGCAGCTGCAGGGCTACCCTTCTCACACGGTTGTATTTCCAGGATAGAGTCAGTTCAGCTCAGAAAGCCCCGTGAGTTCCTGTGAGGAAGGCGCCTCCCCGCTCTGTATTCTTCAGCTTCCTGATCACTCACATGAGTTTGGCTACCGCCTCATTTCCAGCTGTGTGAGCAACACAGCCCTCCTCTGCTTGCCCAGTCCTGCCTCAGTCACCTCACATACCTGCAAACTACATGAGCCATGAGGAGAGAGGTATTCTGTCAGAGCTTCTTGTGAAAGGCTGTGTGCTGTTTAGGTTCTGTGCCCTCCGAAGAAGCAGGGCTGGTTGTGTAAGTTTGCTTTCAAATGTGCTCCCAGTAGGCTGGCGCTCCCTTCGTGTTCAGCTTCCTGGTTACATCCAGACTGACCAGCAAACTGACTGTGAGCAATTAGAGTTGGTGTCATGACATTCTGCTTTTATACCAGCACTTCCACTACCGTTAATTGAGCCAGGCAGGGCACATCTAATCCTGTTCTAAAGTCTGTGAAAAAAACTCCCACTGACTTCAGTGGGGGCTGCAGCCAATGAGTGGCCTTCTGAATCAGAAGTTAATCTTATCAAAAGGAACAAAACTGTGGGTTTAGATGCTTTGTGGATAAAAGTGTGTGTAGTACGTAGGACAAAAATATTCAAACTTTAAATCTTTTCTGTAAATAAGCAAGTTTAGCACATTTGCTTGAAGGAGGATCTTTCTATTAAATTGCTGATTTTAAAGAGAATCTAAACTATTTAACTCTGGGAAAATTTGCAGTGATAGTTTATGTCCGGTGGGAAAGAGCTCTGTCAGAATTATTAGCTTCAAAATTTTTTAGCTGCTCTTTAAAATCATGAATAGGGAACTTCTGCTTTCGTACATGTCACTAGTACTGGTTGGTGTTAGCAATAAAATCAGAAAAATATTCATTATTCTATGATGTTATGCCTCAAGAGTATGAACATTTTCCCAGACCTCTGGGATGAAGCACCTCTTCTCTCCTTCATGTAGCCCACATGTGCCAAAGCATTTCACCTACGCAGTGATGCCTTTTAGTTACTAAAGTATTGTGTGCTTTTTGACAGTGGTTTTTGCCATTAGTTCTGCTTTCCAGTGCCTCACTCGTGTAGAAACATCTGCACATGCAAGTAAGGGTCTGGATAGCACAACCCCTTCAGCCAGTGCTCCGCAAACAGAATCACGTGCTTCATCCTCCTTAGGCTGAGAAAGCAAAACGTGCACACCACCCCCATGGAGATGGCTCTCCTAGGAAATGTTCTGGGTGAAAGCTTATGTTTTTAGGAACTTTGGTCAGGGAGCACAGCTAAGGACACATAGAAGTGTCCTTATCTCACTTTGGACCCATGGGCCCTGGCTGTGGCTCTGGGCCCAGAGCTCCAGGAAGGTTGTACTCCACTGCCCCTCAGTGGGGCTTACATACTGGAAGTTGTAGCTCCTTTTTGGAAAAGGCATTAAATTTCACCCTTAAATACTTTTGAAAATTTTACATTGTCAATGCAAAGCCCTTATTTGAAGCTCACAAGAAAGGAGCACATGGAAATTTTAAATAATGTCTTACAATATAAAGATATTTTCATAGTATGAGAAGAAAGCAATATTATGTGCATTTATGCTTTGAGCACACTGCGTGTCTCATATTTTCATTGTTAATTGTTATTGTTAGTCAATACATTTCTTACTTAAGACAACAAAATAATTACAGGAATCAGAGAACTGAAGAAAAAAATCCCCCTGTGCATCATACAGGCTGATAGTGCAGTACTTTCAGTATTGACTCAGTGTCAGTCAAGTTGTCCATTGCTGCTTTTAGTATCAATCTGTTTTTATAATCACTTTTGAATATTAGAATCGCTAAACTATCCCACTTTGGGGATTCAAACTTTTTCTTCATACGAAGAGAAATAAGTAGTACAGAAAGCAAAGGTACAGCTATGTAAGGAGAATGAATATAAACTTCAACTACTGTTTTTTTCATACTCAGGTCCCTAGAACTTTGTGCTATCTCTCTGTTACATATCTCCACTCTGCTGTTGGGAATGGGAATACTTACAGGTTTTATTTGTTTTAAATAAAGGCTTTTATAAAGTACCATGCATCCTCATCACATATGCAATAATAGTAATGTCCTGACTTAGTAATTGTGCTGAGGGAGGAAAGGCTGCCAAAGGCAGATGTTAAAAAGAAGCAATATCATTTAAAGACAGCTTTAAAGAATACTTGCAGCTCCCAAGTTGCTGTCTCTGCCTTTTGACTTTTTCACATCAGTTGCATAAATGAGTTGATGTCAATCATTAGCGAGCAGAGGTCATATGAAATAACAGGTGTTGATAACAGCACTGATTTATTTGATAACTGGTATATGAAAGATATTATTAAATAATAATACCTTACCATGATGTAAGGATTGTAGTCCCTAAAGGGCTCCTAAAGTATTTTGCTAATCTGTTTACAAGAAATACATGTTAGTGAAGCATAATGCACAGAGGTGATCTGTATTGGTTTGAAATGATCATAATACAAATGTATAGTGTTATCATTTCGTTACAGCTGTTACATTTTAGCAATATTTCAGATAAATGGAAGTAGTTCTGTGCGGCTTTTTCTTACCCATCAGTAAAGCCACATGTTTTCCTTACTTCGGCTCAAACTAAACCAGAGTTAGCCTATGTTACAACATCCTTTCTTAAATTTCTATCGCAGTGCCATGACATTGCATTTGTTATTTCATCCCATTCCAGAGTTTAGAAGCAATTGGTAGCAAAGCTGCAATTCTCCCCTTTCAGACAGGATGAAACTCCTGCTTTCCAGCCCACCAAGGCAGTGAGACAACACACTTCAAAGTTGTGTCATTTTTATAGATAGGAGACCCATCACTGGCCCTGGGCTCCATCTGGACAGCGTAGGTAATTGTTCCTCTTTGAGGCAAGAAGAAAGACATATTTTCTGTCAGATGGATTTTAAAAGAAATGGTGGGTCCTTGAAGCTGCTCAGGGGGTTGGAATAGTGGACGCATTCATCGGCATACTAATGTGTGCTGGAGAGACAGAGGCAGGTAAATGGAGAGATTGCTTTGCCCAGCAATCACCTATGAAGTACATGCAGTAACTGTTCCACAGTGCACGGACATGTGCCTAGCAGCTTAGGGCAAGGAGTGAAAAAGGATCCTACATCCCCCTGGAAGAAGAATGAAGCAATATAAGATTCTGATTCAGAGAAGTGTTTAATCAGTTGCTGAGGTGCCCTCATGTGCATCATCCCTTGCTTCTACTGGGGATTTAGCTATGTGGAAAGTAACTTTCCAGTTGTTGAGCACATGGGATTAACAGCACCAGCATGGGACAAAAGATGTACTGAATAATGGAATGACTAGTAACTGGGGCCCAAGCGCTGCCCTTGTGCAAAAACAGCTGTACCCCAGCCCGTGTTTATGCTGCCCCGACGCGATGGTTCTTGATCCACTTGTTCGTTGTAATGGTGTGTGTAACACATCCAGTTCCCCGTGGCTGTAGTTTTACAGTTAATGTCAAAGTACAGTCAAGCAATAAGATCAGTTTTCACAGGCTGGGCATACACACAATCTCCAAAGGTTGTAGGTAGGTTTTATGTCTGAAAAGATGCTAGTCTCAGATTTACCAGCATGAGGCAGGTACCAGCAACCAGTACTCCATGTACTTATCCAACTGAATCCTACTTAAAACCAATATTATGTAGCAGATGTAATACTAGCTGAACACAAATGGGATGCAAAATGATTTACCAGCATTGTTGTGCGTGTGGCAGCAATGCCCATTAAGTGCAGTGTTGTGATAATTTTTGTTCATTTCATTGATAACAATGTGCTTCTCAGGCAGTAAATTTGTGCAGCTGCTGATTACTACCCCTCGGAGGTGGCTAATAAAGGTAATCAGACATGGTCTTTTCCAGTACAATACCATCGCAGGCATGCAGTCGCCGCTCAGAAGCTGGTCACCTGCTGAGTACAACTGCTTAATTACATGTTGCTTAAGTGTTTAATATTTAACAACTTGTGATTCTCAAAATCTATTGCTCCATCTTCTAATACTCATCACTCAGCTCAAAACAAAACCCAAGAGACCTCCAGCCACTTTTGAAGACAGTGCTATGTAAAGAATAACCTTCATTAATGGAGTCCAGTAGGAATATTGCAGATCTGGATTTTCCAGGCAGCAGACTTTGAAATAGCTGGCAATCAGATAATATCTGATTGCAAAGTTTTAGGGACAGAAATCACATAGTTTGAGTTCATCGAAGAAAACACCTTTTCAAAGTCCAATAAAAAGTTCTGTAAAGCTTTTTTAAACCTATACGTTTAATGATCAGTATTTAAAGCCTGTTTCCATAGGCATATTTACAAATAGTTTCCTATTGAAGGCTCCCAGTTGTGGCATTCTGTAGCTGTAAGCTGTATTTATGTGCAGTTTTGCTAATCTCTGGTCCCAGGGCTGCCTGAAGTCTGTAGAAACAATTTGTCTCTGTAGACAAGTCCTTGTAAATCTCTCCTTGTCGAAGGATTTAGTTCACTGATTGTCAGCCATGAGATACTTCATAAAACAATTCACAGAGGAATATAGCCTTCTGCCTCTGCCTTTTACTGGCTAGGTTGTTACACTAGATAACCTTTTAATGACTGTATTCTATTTTAGCTTGACTCCAGAGACAGAGAATGAACAAAAAAAGCTCCTACCTTAATTCTATGCATTTTTCATGTTGTGTCTCTGCAGCAAATTAGTAAAGATTGATCAGGACCAGTTTGGTTGCTTGATTGCTTTTTTTTTTTAATTCAGAAATACTGCCTGGTATGACAGAAGCCAGCATGGAGCCTCTGGGAGGAACTGGGAGAGATGGGGAATTGTTGAGCTCACAGCTCCAGTACTCAGCTATTTCTGTTGCTCAAAACACCTTCACTCCTTAACCTAAGCACGTCCACTTCAGGGAAAGGAATGTGTGCCAGGAAAATTAAAACTCCTAGTACTAAGGCAGTAATTGAGTGGTTTCTTTAGTAGAAATTAGAGTGTGTCCTTGCTAAAGAAGATGCTGGCATCAGTGAAGACTGACTAATGTGGTGTGACAAGGGCATTCAGGCTTCTTGTCTTAACCCAGGTTCTGTAAGTGGGGCCAGTGAGCAAAATCCAAACTTTCCCTGGCATAACCACCTGTCAGGTCATGTTTGCAGGTCTGAAGGAAATCATAGACTTAAATATCACTCTTGATCTTGCCAAATAACCATGGAAATTTGAACTACAGCACAGTACTTTGCTCCTTAGGCCTATCTCCAGTAGAACTGAAATGCAAGAGCCATTAGCAGTAATGTCTACCTAGTTCTACCTACTGGCTGTAGATGGGATGTGTACCACAATCAGCACTAAATATTCACTTGGCTTAGGTGAACAGACCAACTGGATGCTGATCATTCCCCTGAAGGAGGGAATGATTCGTATGGTCTAATATGGATTAATTTATATGTAAATCACTTGGTACTACTGCAGCTTCTGCTTGAAAATCTGTCAGCATTCAGAGTAGAAAAGCACTTTTTGTGACTATAGAAAGCTTTGTGTTATAAGACTGCATTGCTGCTGTTTTATAAACCTATCACATAAATCCAGAGGTTCATTTTTTCTAATTCATCAGGGTTGTGATTTTCACTCACTTCCTAATCTGAAGCCCTCATTTTGCTCTCCTGCTTGATGAATGTTTTTCTCTGAAGATGGGAATTGACAGTCATCAGCGATAAACAGTCTTTATGACTTGTTGAGTCTAACTTGTTGTTTCATCACAGTGATCGTTTTTAACATGCAATTCACACCATGTAGTCAGTCATCAAACTCACATGGGTAGCTTTTGCTTCCTAGATTGGATAATCGAAATTCTATGAGAAATATTTGTGTTATTTTCACTAATCAGTAGTGATAGCTCTTCTATATGCAAGAATAATAAATTGTTTTCTTTAAAATGTCAGACATTTTAGATGTAATTACTGTACCAGCACTTGTGATGATAATATTCATGATATTTTGCTTAAAAAAATGTGTTTACTAGATGGTCCTCAATAGGTAATGAAAGGATCCTGAATTCCATCCAAACAGTGTGACCCATATGAATTTTATTCTTAAAGATACCATATATACATTTATTTTATTGTAATATTCCCTTACTTCTAGCTCTTGCGGGGAATAAATCTTCTGGTTCTTACATTGTTTCTGAGAGCAAACAAGGGACAATATTATATATATCTTACAGCAGTAGTCTACTTTCAAATATGAGTATTAAGTTTATATAGAAAAATCATTTTTTTCCAGTCTATATTTAGTGCCTCACAAAGCACAAAGAATTTTCTGGCTAATATAAATTGAAATGATATGTGTGAGACCAGAGTTCTTTTAATTTCAGGATTTCCCTTTCTCAGAATGTGTTATTGATAGTGAATCATGTGAAGATATTATTTAAACCATCATATTGAAATACAGTCTTGAAATGAAAAGGTTTAGATTCATTACTTGCTTGGTATCCCTGGACAAAGTCACCACTTGGAAGCCTCATTTCTCAAAGTTTTCTAAAGGATTCTCCAATAGTTCCACGGATTGCTGTATACGTTTTATTTGGCACAAATTTGTCCAAGAGGTCAGTGAATGTACTGCCAGTGGTTATGAGCATGTTTTGGTTGCTTTCTAATAAGGCCTGGCAGCTACTGAACATTGAAACTTTTGTAAAAGAGTATTGATTTTCCAGTACATAGAGGTATAGTAACCTCACAAAAGAGTCTGTGCTAACACCTTATGCTAGCATAAACCAGGGTTTATTCAGAGATTGAGAAAAAAAACCACAGTACCTGTTCAGCACCAGCAGACACATTTTCATCTCTTCTAACTTCAGGCACCTGACAAAGTTCCTAAATTGGAAGCATAAATGCTAAAGATTCCTTTAGTCAACAAAAAGAAATGTCAGCTCCAGTCAGTTCCAGCTCAACTGGACAGAATTTCCCTTTTTGCACCAACTATGCAAGATACCTATGACAACTATATGACAACTATATTCCTGAGGTTACAACTATATGCCTAAGGTAAGGCACCTAGAGGTGAGGGATGATGTGTGTCAGCTCTTGTCCTTGCATCTTATCTGAAGAGGATAAAAACAGCTTAACTATTTCTCAGAAGCGAGTCACACCTCAGGAAAGCAGATTAAATGCTGATCTGCGGAAGACTCCCCTGTGCCTAGAGGAGGTCTTCCCTGCAGAAAAATGTCTAATGTGGGTAACAGCAGTAGTGAAGATCTAGAAAGGCACCTTCAGCTCCTACCCACAATCCACCCTCCTGCTGAAGTCTCTGTTTACTGTTTTCAGTACAGTCTGGTCTAGCTAGATTACTGCTCATGTTAATGTAACCCCAGCACTGCAAGCAAATCCCTGATTGCAGGCAATGATTACTGTAGCACTCAGGTTTCTCATCGGCTTTTCTTTGCCTGGCAGTGAGTTAGCATCAGAGCTATTTAGCATTAGACTTTGGCAATTGCTTTTGGATGCAGCTTCTGTGGAAACAAACAGCGTAAAATATGTCTGCAAAACTCTCTACTCTTACCAGTGGGATCTAAGTTTTCAGCATCTCTCAGTTCTTTCTTGAATCTTCTTCTTTGCTTCTCTATCAGAAATGGCTGAGGTAGTCTCCTGAAGAGCGAGAATTCACATGTTCTCTGCCGGTGCTGTCTTCAGCCAGCTTGTGCTAGCGTTAAGTGGCGATGAAGCATTACCTATGCCAACAACATACGTATCTCAAATCTGATTAAATGTTTAAGTGTCCCCATGGATTAATTACCCTTTTTTGTGTGTGTGAGTGTGTGTGTTGAACTTGGCAGATATACTCCCTAACTAGAACAACCAAAAGAAGTCCTTCTTATTAATAGTTTAACATCTCTGTAGCAGTGTATTTATTTCCTTCTCTACTTCTTCATTTACAAATGCTGTCAGACCTACAGTGTCATTTCTTCAGTGTTAGAAATGGCTGGTCCTTCTGACTAAGCTAGCTCTTAAAATTTAAAGAGGAAAGGAAACTATATTTCATTTTTTATTTTTGTTTCTTTTTGTCTATTTGTAAAACATTTTTTTTCCTATCCTGTTAATTGCGTAGTTAAATCTGAGGATGTAGACAAAGAAGCCAGCTGTATGTGATATCCACCTGCAAAGGCAGCAGGAGTGACATGGGCTGCTTTGTTAGCTTAGCACAGTCGTGGAAAGCCAAACTGGCTGGTGCCCCTCCCAAGGGCTCATGGAGCTGGTGTGGACCACGAGTAGGGCTCACAGGCTGCCTGACCTGGAAGGTGCATTTCTGGCCTCAAAGGCTGCTACTGAGGTAGCAACTCCAGTAGCCACTGATGTGCAGAAAGACCCCAGGCTCACCTTAGGGCTCTTCATCCAAGATCCCGATCCATCTCTGATTCCTCAGCCTTAGGTCAACAAAGTCACTCCTTATTCATCTCTAAGCCTGTGGTCTCCTCTGAGTAGAGTTAAAAAGTGATGAAAACCAATTCACTGAAAATCTCGCAAGATCCTTTTCATCAGCTTGTCTCTGCAAACTCCTGCCTTCCCCTATAAAACAAAATATGCAAAAATAAGCTAATCCTGCATGATTTTTGTCTGTGCAGTGTTGACAAACATGCGCTAAGTTACCACCTAGTCTTACTTTTACATGTAAACCATTCATTTCCAGGTTTTGAATTTCTAAATACAATTTCTGAGTACTTACTGCAGAGCAGGCAATGCTGGACTTTTCTGTCATTTAATTTGTTGCTACCAAGTTCTTTCCATTCCCCCAAATTGACCTCTATCACATGCACTGAGTCTCTCTCTCACACATTAGTTTCATGGCTTTTGAAATACATACTATTAAGTGGATACCATCATGGCATTTACTCCTTGCAGTTCATCCCTGAGGATTATAGAAAGCAAATTTTCAATTTTACAGCAGTCAGTTTGGTGGGCCTTCTGTGTTTTGCACCCCCAACCTCCCTCATTATAGAGGGAAGAAGGAAATTTAAATACATCTTTTTGGTTTGTTCAAAGTTTCACAAAAAAGCTAAGCCATACTGAACTTCAAAGGGTTTTATATTAATGAACAAAACTCAGTACATGAATAATGTAGGTTACATGGAGAAGAAATAAGGACCAGTGACACTGCTGTAAACTACCTGCTAACAATGGAATAATAAAATGAGACAGAAGCAAAAGGAATTCTCTTGTGTTTTGTGTCTGATTAAACTAGTTTATAGAAAGAGAGATACAAACTATAATGAAGTCATAACTTTGTAATATAGTATGACAAGAAGGAACTATGGTTCCTGCAAGGCCAAATGACCTGCATTTATAAAGTAGCGAGGCATTTTGGAAATCCTTTTTCAGTACCTAACATTTCATATCTAGAAGTGCAGGGTGCCATCACATTAAAAAGCCTTTGAAAGATCTAACAAACTATATAGAAATAGACAGACACAAAGTCACTAGATCAACACTTCCATAATGTGCAACACTTCCATAATGTGCTACAAACGTGGAGGTAACTCATCCATGATACCTCCTGCTGGAGCTCTCATTTTCAGGGCCTTGTGCTCAGCCAAATAAATATTGAACTATCAAAAAACACACTATTTTAACCTACGTGAGAGTCATGAAAGACAAATATATTTCAACAATATATTGCTGTTTTTAGTGATTGGTGGGTTTTGCTATGCATATATGCATACACTTCAAAAGTTGTCCCAAGTACATGTTTTATGAAGCAGTGCAGTTGATGCAATGCAAATTGATGTTTTCATACTCTTTCTCACAAGCTTAAAGTGCACAGTTCAGTGTATATTGAAAGTAAAGGATGCTGCTGTTTGTTTATTTATAACACAGCCTTTTGATACCGTTTTATCTTTGACCCCAGGCCTTGTAAGATGGTAGGATATCAGTTCTCCCCTTTCCTGTTGTGTCTTCATCTCAGTCAACACTAAAGAGAAGTTAGATGCACAGTGCACAGTGAAGAGACACCAGGCTCTACATTTGGGCAAACTCTGCTCTTGCACTTCCAGAACACTGTGTA
>JAUBOD010000560.1:9437689-9484449 GCA_032353885.1 Nothura maculosa
TGCACAGTGCACAGTGAAGAGACACCAGGCTCTACATTTGGGCAAACTCTGCTCTTGCACTTCCAGAACACTGTGTATATATTTTGAGCCTTGTAGATGACACTAGCAAAGCAATTTTGACAAGTAAGACAATCTGACTTTAATTTTATGAAGCCACGGGTAACACTCATCTTTCAGCCTCATGAAAATGTGAGAAATACATAGAACAGTAATACAGAACAGTTCCTATCTGTACACTAAGGAATAATTAAAAATATTGAAAGGAGAAGGAAAAGAAGGGAATAGAATAATACTGTATATTTAAGATCATCTTATGCTACTGCTGCCTAGATGTAAATGTGAAAGTAGGAAATAGTTTATGGACTCAGACAAAGTATTTCTCCTTATAGGCAGCAAATTTGATCTCTAATAATTTACAGAGCAACTCAGCTCCAAAAAATAGATAAAAGCGACTTTGCCATAGGAAAGATCAAGTTCAGCAAACAGTACCACTGTTATCTGGGGAACAAATAAGTTGAAAAGGCATTAAGCTCTCTTGCCCAAAATTGTTCCAACTGAGCTCCAACTACTGTACTATACACTTATCCAAATAATCATAGTACAAGTCTCCGATATTTTTAGAGAGATGTAGGTCTACTTTTGCTTCCAACTTCTACATTACTTCTGCTTTCAATTTCCTGTACATTCATCTGGATAGAACTCACTTATTTCTGACACTGTTGGTATATATATATATCTGTTGTTATATATTCAACTTATTGGGATGGCACAAACAAAAACACCTATTTTCAAACCAGCTTCGGTGCTTCAAATCAAGCACAACATCCTTGTAAGTGATGTTATCTCAATGAATAGACATTGCTGCTGTGAAATGGTTTTGAAAGATTCTGACCCAGGGACTGCGGACGACTCCTTCCTCCTACTCTGTCTATCTGTAGGTCCTTGGTGGTGGATGCACACCAGGAGGTTCAATGTACAGGTCTGAGACCCTGCAGATTCAGAAAGGAACTGAACACCAGGGAGTGACCTCCTACTACAGGGTCTTTCAGGGCAACAGCTGCCTGTGCTTTGCTCTCTCCCTTCTCCCCTTTTCCTTACTTGCTTGAAAGTTGGGAAAAAAAAGAATATTCAGCAAAAATAAAATTTGAGATTGATATTGGTATGGCTGAAATTCTTCTTACTATTCAGATTTACTATTTACAGAGGAAAAAATAGGTCCGGCTCTCGCTAATAAGGCCGGCCTGGGAGCCCTGTGAAAATGTATTTTCCCTCTGCAGTATGACAAATCTCCCAGGAGATGATGTTGCTCTTCTATGAGGTGTATAAAAGGTTACTCCAGCTGCCTAATAATGTATCTAGATTTAACCTCTCTTTGCAACAGAAAAAAAAATAAACAGAGTAAATCTGCCTTGGGATATGGGCCTGTTATTAATAGGGATCTGCTAACTGTATGTTAAAACACTACTGTTTTCCTTGACACGTTCTGTTCCATTTGCATTATGGAAAGCTAATGCATTAACTTTGTGATAAAAATGCATGGCCTTCTGAAATGAGTGTATTGGATGAATGACTTCTGGTTCTGTGCACAGTTTCAATGCATTGCTCACGTGGTCTTGTTCTTTGCAAGGCTGAGTAATAGAATAGGCCCATGTTCAGTAGCTCATTTTGCATGACTTACAAAAAGTAATAAACCTGTGGTGAATTTATCATTTGCAGATTTCTTATGCAGAAATCCATTGTATTTTTTTTTATTTTAGGCAGTGCTGCCTTTTTTCTTAGGTGCCATAAGGTGTTCACTTTGTAAAAGTACTTCAACTTTGTTAAAAATGACAGATCTCCAAGACCTCTGCAGATGTGATTCTCTGTGCTTCACAAGCTCTGCTTTCAGTCTACAGAACAGTTTAAAATGTGTCAGCAGCTCTGTTCCAAGCTGTGATTACCCAGGAAACTAGAAATGAAGCACATTTACTGTCTAATGCTCACTGCATCTCATCTTTTCAGATTCACTACTTCACTGCCTGTTGAGTTCTTATGTTTCAACATGTGCCCTTGAGAGCCTTTGAATGAATTGGAAACATTAACGCAGCAGGGCATACTGATGTGCAGCTACTGAAAGGGTATTAATGGCCTGGTATGTACATCTCCGTACAAAGTTCTAGCTGACCTAAACAACTCACTTGCCTCTCCAGCTATCAGGATGAGTGGATATTGAATAAAAGACCAAGCATCTGGTATTTGGCTAATGCTCACACCAGTTTTAAAGGCTACAAAGCCTAACTGGGGGAGAATCATGCTTGATGGGGAAGTCTGTCATGACTTTACTGCACTCCCCCTACATGGAAGTAATAGCTCAGAGCGAGCTGCGCCACGAGCTCTCCTTTGCTAGGCATTCACTTCAAGAGATGGGCCCTTATGGGCAGCTCCTCAACGTGCAACGTCAGCGCTCACTCCAGCACCGCCTCAGTACCAAGCCTTAACTCCTGCCATTTTCATTACACTGGGGCACCTATAGTGCAAACTGGTGTTATACTTCCCTTAACATTTCTAACTACATGTGTGAGTAGTAGCATCTCCGTGGTCAAACTTCCCAGTAACACTATGTATCCACATTACAAGCATAAGTACACAGTGGAGACATACCAGATCTCACTTAAATGGACAAACCACTACTAGCAGTAATGTATTTGCAGCAATACTGACCTGCCAGAGAGACGTGACAGAGTTTGGTACCCTGTTCAAGAGCCTTATTTGAGCTTTGCTCTGCCAATTAATAACTAGCAAGTACTTCTCTTTTATTTTGCTGATGTTGCTCACCCAGAAGATGTCTTTAATCCATTATCACAGTTAACTTTTTTCATTAGTTTTTCTTTAAGAAGCCCTGTTAAATTAATTGCATTTAAATATGCTATCAAGTAGGTGGAAGAAATATACCTATAATTAAAAATTATTCATATCCATTCAACTGGATGGAAACAGATTTGTTTTTTTCTGGCTAAAAAAAAAAAAAAAAACACTACTCTTTTTTCCTAAATCTGCTCTGAATCAGTTGCAAACTATTGATTGCAAACTTTAGGCCCAGGTAGACTCTTTTTCTCTGTTTGTTACCTCAGCTTCTTTGCCCTTAGTACTCAGTCAGTTCCTCAGCGTATTTAGGGATGGATATTTGACTTCCAGAGCAACACAATGGTCACCCAATTCAGCCCCCACTTTGTCTCACTCTCCTTTCTCAAACCTATATTGCAGTCTGCGAGGGAAGGACATTCATGCATTACCTGGGAGTTTAGTGTTTTGGAGAAAGTCAGTGGAAATGGTGAAACAATGAGTCAGTCCCAGTATTGCCAGTGGAGTGCATGTGCACAGGAACAACTATCCAATCGACACTTATTTTCACATACTTTTTCCAGAATAGCCAATGATGCCAACTGAACAATGAGATGAGCATGAATGCAAATTATAATATATCAACTGCAAACTGGATGACCAAAACTGGACAACACAAAACCTCTTGTGTTTGGTTTTCATAATCTCTTCTGCTTCCATATTTACCCTACCCAGCAGGGCTGTTTTCCAGTCATGCTTTTTACTACAGCCCTCCATCTGCTCTACCCATCCACCAGCTCTGCTCTAATCTTTGTACCCATCTGTCCTTGTGCCATCGTGCCTTTCATCAGACCATACCAAATGTCACTCTTTTCCAGTGATGAACAGGACTAAGTTTCAGTTGTCCAGATGATCAGTTATGTGACCATAACTACAGTAACCAAAAAAAATTTATTTTTTAAGTGTGACTTTCCTATAATGTTAGAGCTTGATATGAGATACTGACTGAAAAAAATAGCTGACAGGCGCTTTTTCATTATTGTAATATATTCCACAAAGTACAGTGACAGATCTGTACTACGCAGTATACATTTCTAAGTGCCTGTAGAAGTCTATTGCTAAACTTGCTAAAAGTCCATTACATCTACTGAATAATTTGATAAGCAAATCATTTCTGACTAGTAAAATAGCCCCTTGTGTTCTATGGTGATTAATGTAGAAGACTGCATTTTCTAAATTGAAAATCCTTCTAAAAGTAAGGGTAGAAGCCTTGCTTAATTGATGGTTGAGCTGTAAAGGAAAGAATAGTTTCAGACACACTTTGCCATACTCATGTAGTAAGCTCTGTCTTCATACTTTGCCTTTTGAAATAATGTTTACTCTGGGTAGTCTGTGGATGAAATGCATGCAGGCTGCTTTCTAGGCCTCCACAATGTCGTCTAGAGCTATCCATCTAAAAAGCAGTGTAAGGAGTTCTTACAGGTTGTGAGTTAGCCAGCTACTGCAAGGGACATAGCCATGCATGCTTACCCAGTGCTTCACATACATATGTTGATGGATAAGACACAATATAAGGGTTTTGTGAAGATAATCAATAGTAATTTCAACAGTTAGTTGGTTTTAGAGGGTCAGTAAAATGGTCATCTGGCATCATTTACAGTGGGCTTCTCCCCAGGAAAGTGGCAAAGAAAGAAAAAGATCTCTGATCTAACTAATAGCTTTGGGAAAACCAGATTTTAGTAGTTGCCATTTCTCTTCATAATTTCTGCATCAGTTTGCTATATCAATTAAATCTCTCAGGAGATACAGAGGGAGAAATCTGAAGGTTTTTCCCTTTGATTTACATGATTTTTTAGCCAGAAATTTTTCAGTAACTGTGATACACTAAGGAAAAACACACTGCACCGCTACCGCAGAGGCAATTCTTTTGCACTCTTTCAAGAAAGAACACTGTACTTCCATACAATATAAACCACTAGAGGAATCACCTACTTGGACCACAATCTGTGTCTGTATTTATGACTACCTGATTATTCTTTGAGCCAGAACGATTTTGCACTGGTTTTTGGAGCCTTCTGTTCTGTACTTTTTGAGAGGAAGAAATATAACGCTAGAAAGATATACGCTAGATTCTGAAATACGTGCCTACCCACAAACCCAAACTTTCCGTGTAGTTTGCACACTTTTGGAAAAGAGCATACCTTGCATATCTGATTTTCTCAATCCTTAAAAGAAGGCAGATTTTTCCCTAGTTGCAGACCTGTCTTCACCTAAAAAAAGAAAATAGAATCTCATGGTGAGAAAGAGTTGCAATTGAACATATTTCACCACCCACTTGTGAAGAATAATGGCTGAAATGTACTTTCCAAGGAAACTCCTGAGATGAAGATTTTCCCTCTGTGTTCTAGACTTTATTTTTATGATTAGAAGGCTGTAGAAAAGGTTAAAGGCTAAGCCTCCCTTTGCAATACCCATTGCATCTCATGCAAGAAAATCATCGCCTTTCTTAGTACCATTGTGTTCCAGAAACATGACTCCCAGCTTCCCCTACACATTCCTGCACTTCTTCACTTCGAAAGAAGGAAGAAAAGACAATGAAAGGAAAAGCAGGAACAGTTTAACTGAAGACAAGTTATTTATTCTGCACTCCATCCACAATGGGGCTTATATTGGCAGGCTGTTTCCTTTCAGCCATGTCAGCAGAACTGCTGACAAACAGTATAAGAAGGAGGGAGAAAAAGCAAGGGAGATAGAAAGTGGAAATGTCTTTCCTTAAAAAAATCAGGTTTGTGCAGATGATGCTTGATAGTGTATTTTAATACCCTCAAAATCAATCCCATAACTATTCCAAATAATAAAGGAATATGGCTCAATTTCTGGCTATAAGATAAAGGACATGAAGCAAAAATTGTGAAGCTAAGTAGAAGGAATATAGACAGGTACTCTGGATATATTTGAACAGAAGCAAAAGGAACTGAGGTACATAGTTATCTCTCAAAGATTAGACAATTCATCAAGTAATAAAATATTTACCCAAAGTGGTTTGCTCTTTTCTCAGCAGGCAAAATAGAGACAAAATATATTCAAAATATCTGAAATAAAAGTTCATGGAAAAATAAATTATTTGAGTATTTTTCCCTATCGTGTCAAGAAAAGGAAAGAACTGGTGGATAATTGCATCTGAAAATGCAAAAGAGCCACAGATTATGGAAACTACTCAGGCTTAGCGTGCAATGATGCAGTTGTGCATGCTGATTCAAATTTATAGTGGACATGGTTAAACATAATGAGATCAAAAGTTGCACATTGGAAAATTAGCAGAATTAATAAAGTTATATCAATTAAATCAGGAGAAATCACAGGACATTTAGTGGATAGAAGATAAAATAATCTCTTCTGGAATGCCATATAGTTTCCTGAAATGTAAGAAAGAAATAGATGCAAAAAACATATACCTGGATAACTAAATTCAGAGGCTGATCCAAAACTTATTTGGTATCTCAGTGGTGTTTAATTTGTACCTGCTGAATTTTATCTTATTTGATGCATGGAAATACTTATCTCATACACATTTTGGGAGGATCCAATAGTTCCACCACAATGACTTAGACCAAAACACTGAAAGCATCCTGCTGGAGAATGAGTCTGCATTGCTCACTGCGAGTCTTCCCCTCAACTTAGAGGTGCTCTTGAGGGTACTTCTTCATCCAGACTGGCTGCACCCTAACCTTAGAGTGTTTGTCTTTACCTGACACTTTAAAGAAAGGTTCTTCTTTGGAGTAGTTTCAGGAGCAGCCGTGAGAATACTTACTGATTCACTTGACACCTGACAGTGGAGAGGCCACCTAACTGCCCGGCTGGTGACACCTGGCTGCAGCTCCACTGCTGGAAGAGCCCAGGCACAGAGAGCGCAGTTTGGATGACCCAGACCCCACCCTCTGGCAATGTTTTCAGGGCTATTTGTCATAGCAAATGGATAGCAAAGACTGTTTTGAGAGAGTCTTCAGGGCAACCTTCAAATTTAAAAAAAAGGCATCAAGAGCATTATCAGTATAATTAAAAGTTACAGAATTCAGTATGCAAAGTTTGTTTTACAAGCTAGGACAAAAAATAGAACATCAATAGAAATATATTAACAAAAGATATCTTAGGAATTTTCATCCTGTAAATATATATGGCTTAATTATCTTTAGATACATCTCCCATATTTACTTCTGTGGGAGTCAGGAGTAAGTTCCCTGAAGGGACTTATATATTCTACACATAAACAAGATTATTTATGGAATCATAAAAACTGAAAAGTGTTTAAAGCCAGTTTAAGAGTTATACCAAGGAGAAAAGTACAGAAAGAAATAATAAGATAAACAGGCTATACTTAAGGCAATAAAAACTAGGTACTTTTTAATACTTTTCTTTAGAGAGCTGTCAGTCAGTATGGATATCATGAGGTTACTATGAGGAAAAGATATAAGCCAACAAATCTCTCTAGATTACTGGAAGCAAACAACATTTAGCACTATTGTCAGTACAATTTCTCCCTCATGGAGTGAATAACACTTGAAAAGTATGATAAGTTTCAATCACGCATGAATCTTACAAAAGAAAATATCCAGTATGCACAAAAAAAAGGCAGGAGAAAATACATTGTTAAGAGGAAACCAATTAATACATTTTATAGCAGTCAGACAGAAGATGTGCCTTCAGCATACATTCAAGAGGAATATGACCTCTCTTTTTGCTCTAACATACACAAAATCAACTGTGATTCAATAACTTAATGACAGATGCAAGTGCAACATACCTGTTCTTCTTTAGCTCATTTGGGAGGACAAAATTCCGTATTTAGGTAACTTGCCCTGAATAGACTTCCCCAAATGTTGAGCCCAGAAATCAGCTGAGTAGAAATTTTCAGTCCACTGTCTGATGCTTGCAAAGATCACTTCTGCTCATATTCATTGCTGTGCAAGCCATACTCTTGTTCCATTCTGATATCATATAATGCCATGAAGCAAAGGCAGAGCAGAATACGTGACTAAAAAGTCATGTATTTTTTCTTACAGCAATACCGTATGTAAGTTATGTATACAAGGAAAAAAAATGCTCTTCCATATCTGGTTTCAAAATTAAATGCATGCTGTATACATGTGGCTTACAAAAATAAATAAAGGAACTTGAACATCTTTCTTACGTTACCATATAAACCAAGGAACAATTTAAGGAAATTAAGAAAAAGCTGGTTAAAATGTAGACCACACATACTTTTTGTGACTGAAAAATAAATAATTGTAATTAATGTTTCCCAAAGTATATTTTGCTAAAAAACATGTAGCTTCCACTCTGCAATCCGCTCTGGTATTGCATGTGTAGCACTCACTCTTTTGCTACTTACATGGTAAAATAGTTCCTGCTGTCAGCAATTCTGTTTACTGATAGTAAAAATTAGGAATTAAAACAGGAAATATTTTAGTTCTTTAATGTCTTTTTTTGTAAATCTCACATATAAAGATTTAAACTCATATTTTCTGAAACATATGGATAATCACTGTGTAAAGATTCAGTATTTATTTACGCATATTCAAATTCACAGTGCCTCAATATTATCAGAGTACATTTGTAGCAGTCTTTTTAAGAGGAATCTTTCAGAACATTTTCTATCAAGAGAGACTGCATCAAGACAGCTAAATGTAACATTTCCCTCCAAGGAGTGAGTGTGGAAATGAAGCCACAAGCAAAGACAGAATACCATGGGAGGAAATCTTGATTTCTGATGGACATTCTCTGGTTATAATTTTATGATTTCTGATCTAAATTCCATATGGATAAAAATCAGTTAAACAGCCTTATGCTGTATTTGTCCTTGTCCCTGAAGTTAATCTATATTTTAAATGTATTTGATCTATTTTAGATTAATGTGAACTACAAAGACTATCCGAACACGGTATTGAGCATCTCAGTGAAACAACAGCATCTGGTCTACCTCACAGAATGGCAGCCCCTGTGCAAACTGCCAAGTTCCATAAATTTATTGGCCCTGTCTACAGAAAAAAAGAATCCTAATGGTTATATATCTATAGATAGATTCACAGTGCTAGAAAGGTTCATTCAATCATCCAGTTGGACTTTCTATATATTGAGGGGCTCTTAAATTTCACACAGTAGCTCACAATGGAGGAGTAAATACACAGCTAGTCATCTTAATCACCTGTGGCAATTTGTAATGAGCTTCAGAAACCAAAGCATGCAGGGGCTGCAGTGAGCAGGTGGAGACACCTATGGCCTCTAGGACAGAAGAAGGGCATCAGCAAGAACAAGTGTTTCTCTCTAAACCTGTTTCTTTGCATTTTTTTCGTGTCTCACCTACATTGACATAAAAGTCTGCAAGTCCAGGGGCTGCAGCTGTGAAACGATGCTGAATTAAGGTCTGCCTTCTGCTAAGCCTTAACTAGCTGTAACACTTGATGCCAAAACTATTGGAGGACAAACAGAGTCTGCTATTATAGGAAGAACGAACAACACAGCAGGTCACACATTTCTGATGACAACTTCTTAAGATTCTCAAAACCTCTGTCAAGCCTCATCTTACTGAGCCTTGAGCTTACTCAGTATCTTTAAAGGTTCAAATGAGACTGTGCCAATCTGTAAGTAGAGTCAACACAAAAGACTCCAGGAAAAAACATCTGACTTGAAGGCCAAGAACTTTACAATGTAAGTTCTGGTATTATCAAAGACAATGTTCCAGGCTTTGAGAATAACAAAGAAACCTAGAGTCTTTTGAAGCTGACTTCAATATGGACTACAGGGACAGTCATATCTTTACATATGTGAAGATTTTGAAGATGTAAGCAGATCTTTCCCAAACATTGCAGTATGCAGCAATTTGTTAAAAATGCTCAGTCTTGAAGACACTAAGCTTTCACAGAATCACAGAATAGCTAAGGTTGGAAGGGACATCTAGAGATCATCTAGTCCAATTTCCCTGCTCCAGCAGGGACACCCAGAGCACATGGCACAGAGCGGCATCCAGGTGGGTTTTGAAGACCTCCAGAGAAAGAGAGTCCACAACCTCCCTGGGCAGCCTGTTCCACTGCTCTGTCACCCTCAAAGAAAGGAAGTTTTTCCTCACAGTTCAAGATGAAACTTTCTGTGTTTCAACTTGCACCCATTACCCCTTGTCCTATCACTGGCCACTACCAAGAAAAGTTTGCCCATCCTCCCTACATTCTTCTCCCAGGTGATTATACATATTGATCAGATCTCCTCTCAGTCTTCTCTTCTTTACGATAAACAGGATCTGCTCACTTAGTCTTTCCTCATACGAGAGATGCTCCAGTCATCTTTGTCACTCTATGCTAGACCCTTTCTAGAAGCTCCACATCCCTCCTGTATTGGATTTAGTCCAAACTTTTCTCCTGAATTGCATTGCAGAAATGGGACTTCACAGAGACAAGAAAAAATTCTTTTAAATAGTCCAAAAACATGCTTTGAGATGTTATAGCTGGGAGTATGAAATCATGTTGTCCTGGAACAAGCTTTTTAAAGGCTAACCTTTGCTAAACAACCTCCAGCACTAGAACTTGGATCTGATAAAACTTGGCTATCATAAGTATGTCCCTACCTACCAGTGAAGAGTATCCATGTATATGGATATGAGATGATTCATACATCTAGTATGATAACATATTGAATACATATTTTATGTATGATGTTGTCACGACAGTGTCTTTTTTTTTTCTTTTTATAATTTCTCTCTCATTAAGCTTTCTTTCCAGATAGTTGGTTAAGCTAATGTATTTGTACTTGGCTCATGCATTAATCTCTGCAATCTATATGATGTTTTGCATACTGTATATCTTGTCATAAATTATTACTTAACTCATAATATGTATCACTCTGCATTTCTACTTACTCTAAATAAAGGTAAAGTGGTTATTTGATGCATCAGCTGCCAGTAACTCACACAATAGCATTGACAGAAGGAAGCCACTCAAATAGAAAAAATAGTGAAGCTTTCTTTTCATTCTAATGGGCATCAGGGAAAATATTTTAAAGTTCAGCAAGCAGTTTGAATTTTAATATACAAGTTTACTAACACAACTCCTAGAACTGGCCACGAATTCTAAGAAGGATAAGAAAATGTCACTGCACTACGAGATAAGGAGTCATTTAATCTTCTCTGTGTTATTCCTTCCCCTGTTCAATTTTCTTTTATTAACACAAGAACAACAGGTTTCTTTAGGTCTTGAAGTATTCTTATTTATTTTCCACTGCTGAAGTTCAGTTCTGTTGTGAAAAACTAACACAAGCTCAGCGTCTCAGAGCTCACTGGTGTTTTTGTGATTGGTTGCTGTGATATGAAACAAAAATATATGCATTAAGCAAGATTAGAGCTCATTAACTCTTCCAGTAGGCGATACAGTGTACCATGGCCTAGTTACATGGCCTACCCCAGCAACACAAACTGGAGTTGTGGAATCTAATGATTTGCTCTCCTCAGAAAGATAAGTTTCCTAGAATCACACTGCATTCCAGTAAAAACAAATAAATCAATGGAAGCTTCTTTCATATTAGTCTTGATTAGTTTGACAATTTTTTATCATCAAGCAAATGGAAAATGATATTCATTCTGGTAGTCTTTTACCCAGGTGTGCTGTGGTAAAAAGCAAGTGTCGAGGGCTAATACATAAGCCCTTCAGGGCATTAACAAAAGCCTCTTCTTTTCATGATGGCTGCAATGAGATCTGAAATGTTCCTGTTGTTAAGGACGTGATGGTCCAAGAGACTGCCCTACTCTTTGACATCTTGTGTGTAACACTGCTTTTCAATGCTGCTGTTGACCTTTCCCATTTTATTGCATTCTCCCCAAAATATCTTTGAATTTGAATTTATAGAGGTATTGCAAGAACTTGCAGTTCTGGAGCTCAGAGGTGCTCAGAAGTTTTCAAACCACATTATAAATTTGCTAGCCAAAAAGGGACTAAACTAAGATTAAGTTAATCACTGAATGTTTCATTTGGCAAATATTCTAGTAACGCTTAAAAGTAACCACCTAAAGCATCCTGTGAGACCTCTGCTCTCCAATTTCAGATGCAAGTTTGGTGCTGTTCACATCCATTGTAAATTTTCAAGTCTTATTTTTTAACAGCACCAGAAATACATACAGTTGTGAGGCTTTTAGACACATGTATACCGTAAACTTAATACTTGAGTAAAAGATTAGTCCAAAATTCAGTGTGATTCAGTCCTTCCTAAAGGCAGAAGGCCTAGTGTAAATTTTGAGAACAATATTTATCAGCTCTAGCTTCTCCGATGAATTGTTTGTTGTGTGTTTTCCTGCATTGTCTCTGACACATGGAACTGATACTCTGTCTAGGTGTAGGATGAATCTGGAAAGCCCTTGCTTCCCCTCTCTTCTGCTGTAGTCCCTTTTCATATGCTTTTTTTTCCTGAAGGAATGGCTGTCCTCAGGAAAGATCTATTTTTTCCTTTTCTCAGTTGAACTTTGAAATAAAATGCAAACTCTGTTTTATTCAGTGGATTCTCCTGCATGCATTCCCTTTTATCTCAGAAGTCCATTACATCAGTTAATCATAAAGAATCTGACAACATTATGTGATATATGTGTGGGGCAATATATAAATGTCAAGTCCTGTTGCTGCAGGCTAGAAAGGAAATGCTGCTTATGAAATATGTTTTAGAAACTGAAAAGGCCAGAATATTTCTAGGCTGGAATTTACTAGCAACTTAAGTGCCCTTATCCCTGAAAGCCACGCAACACATAAGCTGAAGCAGAGTGGTGACATTTGCAATTATTTTCAAACAAATATGTGCACCTTCAGGGATAGCATTTAAAGACAACAAGAAGTTAGACAATAGCCTTTTCTTTCCCTCCTGCTTTCAAATGTTTATAATAAAAAAATCCTCTATTGCAAAGACAACATCTAAGCATTAATAAACTGACAGATAGATGCTTTTATTAGGAAAGAAATTCATTAATTCTTTGTTACTGTCCAAGATTGTCCTTGCTAAAGAAATCTACATTTCAAAAGCACAGGATGGAAGATAGGACCAGAAGATGGTCTGTCTTTCTGCTACATTTAAAATCTTTGGGTCCCCTTCCCATTCTTCTCACCAGAAGCCTGACGAGTTCCCAGCTAGCAGCAGTAGGACTAGTTATTAGTGAATCCAAGTATATTCCTTTCACTTTACATTACTGAATTTCATGTAATATGTTCCTATTCTCCAGGGAAACCAGTGCCCCTCCAAGCAGTTGTAAGCACTTCCAAGCACTGTCCGCAACATGTTTTATTGGCAGAGTTATCCTTTTTGTATCACAGATATTAATGAAAGAAGAAAACAGATAATTACCCAGGCAGAGAGATGAAAATATTTATAGTCCACAGACCCTCCTTTGTTTTCAGGAGTGACAATGATGTTGAACATGCGGGCAAAAGCATGATAACTAATGGAAATGAGAGTGTGAAGCCTGAAATTATGCTTTGAGGAGGAAGCAGTCCTTCAAGATCTTAATGCTCTCAATAAAGGAACCAGATAATCTTCCTGCCAGAATTGTAAGAGAGTTTACAGATGAAACGACCAGTCCAGTAGAAAGGTTTTTAATAAATTTGTCAGTTAAGATAGTATTATAAGACAGAGTATAGAAAGATAACACACATGCATGGGGAAAAAAATAGGTACAGGCAACTGCTGGTCCACTGTGCTGCCCTCAGTAAGATATTAGAACAGATATTTGAGTTGAGAGAAGGGGAAAGGTTAACGAGTGAAATATCTATCAATTGACATCAGGCATTTTCTTTGATACAAAACTATTTTCAAGGCAACAGATTAATGTAACTGGATGAAACATTTGTCAAAGAATAGCATGGCAAATTGGAATGTATTTTTAAACATCGTGCAGGAGCTCCCTTTCCCCTCTGCAGATCACCATCACATCCAAGGAAGTTGCTTCTACCAAAATGTACTAAAGCATGAAATGGAAGTGACCCAAAGACAATCCATCCTCAAGTGGTGGTTGCTACAACACAGATTGCAGCCTAACTGTAGGGTAGTAGAGAAGAACAAACAAATATGATCACTAGCATTTTGTCTGTCTGTGCTCCTTTGTATCAGAAGAAACTGGTTCAAGCTGCCAGGCAGAGAGGAGGATGCCATGTCCGCCCTCTGGTCCAAACTGCCAGTTTTTCATTCCATTCGCTCTTGCACAGGTGAACTGGGAATCTGGCGCTCTGAAGGAGCTTATGGTGCTTCTGAAACCACAACAATAAATCCTTTTTGGGTACTTCATGGAAACAAGATTGTTAATGCAGCATCTGTATATGGAGTTTACACTTTTTCTGTGTGCTATTCCTGTGGAAGAAAAAAATATGATGTCGCTAAGGATTTTATTGTTTCTGTTCATCAAACCTTGATCAAGTGAAATATTATCAGGGCAGGAAAACAAAGGTACATCAGCTGTGAACTAGTGATGAGAATTAAATATCACAATCTGTAACCTTCTGGCCCTCAGTCAGCACTCCACAGCATCTACCTTTAAGGCTATGAAAGCTATGCTATCTATACCTGCTGCATTTCTCTTCTGCACCTTTCACTTGCTGAAATACTTCTAGCTGCAGAGTAGAAATAAATCTGCACAGAAAGGAGGCCTTGCTGGACATTCTGGGGACTCAAAGCCTCGACTAGGAAAATGACATTCATATTGTCCTTTAAAAAGGATTGGCAGAAGCTGCTGCAGAAGATCATCCTGCCCGTAATGCAAAGTGCCAAAAGCTTTTTTCTTTTTTTTATCTCAATCAATAACAAAGCAACTGATAAATATTTCTTAGCACTTCTTTGAGACTAGAGATCTAATATTCTACTGATGTGCAAGGAGAGAAAAAAAAAGTGATCTTTTTAAAGAAGCGTGAGTATTATGGAAGGAATCTCTTAAAGTCCTTTTTGAATTACAAATATTTAGCTTATTGATTTCCCTGCATATCACAGATGATAATTTTTAGAAAAGGGAATCATGGCTTATTTACTAACAGTGTTTGAGTTTGTTTCTTCTCAATTCAAGTTCAGATTTAAATAAAAAGAGGAAGAAGTGGATAACCAGATTGCTTAAAAATACAGGGTTATACATTTCTTTGTAAGGGCTCATAATGAAATATGACTGTTAATCCTCATTAGTGTAGCCTGTAAAATGAAGAGTATAGAAAATCATACAAAATAGTACAATCATACAGCAATATTCATGGAGGTGCTGCGCAAGTGGGGACCTGGCAGACGCTGAATAAGGAAAACTAAACGAAAAGCAACTTTCACTGAAAAGTTATGGAAGCTATTATTGTTTTTCCCTAAGCAGGGAAGAAGGGAAGTTACAAAGAACTTCACTAGCCACAGAGGTCATTCTTAAGACTGGTAATAGGATCCACATTGGCATGCAAGGCAGGTGTTCTGTAATCTGAAGAAATTACAGTATGAAGGCACTACTTTGTTCATCTCTCTCGGTGAAAATTACTGGCATTAGAAATATATTATCATAACATAGATGTTATTTAGTGCACTTGGAAAGGATTGCTATGACACATTTCCTGCCTGAATATTTTTGAATGTCTTGGGCTTGCTTGTTATACTCAGTAAAGTGAAGGAACTACTTGAATATCGAACTCCTGATTATCAGCTGAAGGCTAATTTCCATTCAGTTTTTCTCCACTACTGCTTGAGCTGTATCTCTCATCAATAAAAAAAAAAAAAAAGGAAGACACGGAATTACAGGACTCTTGATTTTCCTCCTAGAAATGCAGACCAAAAAAGGACTTCAGGCTGAAAAAGGGAAAAAAAAGGCAAAATCAATTTTGTCACCACTACTATATCAATTACTTCGGTGCATTTTCAGTGTTTCTAGACAGCTGCTACTTAGAGCAACATTAGTAAAGACGTGACCCAAATACTTGCTTAATTCCTAATCTTTATTTTTTGTTAGCCTGCATGGATGCCTTGCTTAAATCAACCTGTATCAACTAATCTGAAAGTGCTAATCAACTAAGGATGCATCTAACCAGTTTACTTCCTGTGAGTGCTGGCTCTCGTGCGTTGGTCTTTTCTTCTATTTTATTATTTTAATTCATGTCTGGTGGAATGAGGACAAAGGGGCAAAGACAGCACAGCTTTATTTAACTAAAGAAACTTAAATTTCCTCCTTGCCTAGTGCTTTCAGTCTCAGTGATTTTAAACCATTGCAGCTCCACTATCTGCCTAGACCTCCTCCATTCTGTGTGAGCTGAGCTAGGTTTGCTCAGTACCACACTGGGTAGTTGGCTTTAGTTGAGCCTAGGCAGAAGTACAGAAAAGGGCATGTCTGCCAAGACACAGAGTTCCACAAATACAGAAAAAAAGAATAAAAACAAAACCAACCCGTGGCTTGCGGATGAAATCAGTGGCACTGCCACAGAACCATGAGCAGGATAAATATGAAAGATGACAAAATCCACACCTGGAATACTTTGAAGTCAGTATCTATACATTCCCCTCTGAAGAGACCTGCGGTTGGGCAGGAGAGGGAGGGAAGGTGCAGATGAAGGAACCCTTGGCCCCGCTGCTGAAATGATCCCCGGAAGGGCACAGCCAAGGCGCGCTGACTCGCGGGCATTTTGTGGTGCCTGCAGCCACCTACAGCCCGCTCATCCCAGCAAGTCAGGCTCTGGTATGCCAGACATTTTTCTGGTTAAGAAGCAGGCATTTCTTTCACAATGCCACCAGGTCTTTGTAGACATTTATGGAAGCTTATATTTAGACTAGAGAACTTTTTGTAAGTGAGAGTTCATGGTTAGCATGTTTGAACAGTAAAGCTTTCTTCTGAAAGCTTCAGAAAACTTCTGTGTGCCACAGCTCCTGATTTCTCTGTGTTGGGTTCTTCTTTCCCTGTGTTCATGGGTTGTCTTTTTTTCATTTTTGTTTTGTTTTTTGTTTTATTTTAAGTGTTGCTGTCAGGCAGATATGGTTGGTTCTGTGGAATAAAGGTAATTAGAGGTTTTTGCAATACTGGGTATGTTATTGCTGCAAAATTTAAACTGTATCCATGCTTGTCACACATTCAAATTACACAATAATGTTAAAAAGGAAAAGAAGAAACCATTATTTTTCCTATGTCTTACTATATATTTTAATAGAAAACACGATCAGTGCTACCAGGTACAAGTGTAATATTCCCTGGGTAAAACACCACTCTGCTGCATCTACCTATTTATTGTTTAGCAAATGAATATTGGCTGGGTAAGTACTACACAGTGTAGTTCAGAAGTGATGCAACATTGCCACCATGCGTTGTAACCTGAACATTATTTTGGTGCTATCTGGACAGTTATGCTCCTTTCTGTGTTATTTTAGGGTATGTTGTTGTGGTTGTTTTTAAGAAAGACTCGGTATTTTCTCCCTAACAAAGTAGTTTTTATACGTATTTACTTACTGGAAAATGTTTGCTCTGAAAGACCATCAACAACTGTCTGGGATCAGGGTTAGCGGGCAGCTACTGGGTGAATACTTTGGACAAATGGACTCACTGAGTGAGCCACAAATGCATTTGAAAACTGTTCTCAGGAAAAAGTGAATTGTTACTGCATTTAACGGTGCAAATTGCATCTCTCAACATAAGGTCAGAGAATGTTATCCTACCATTCTAGTTGCTGGCTTTGTCTCTAAGTTATTGTCAGTATTAAATATTTTTATTGGTATATGAACCTAGAGAGTGCATCTGACAGTGCCCCTTGCACACTAACATTTACATTCTGCCACAATTCAAAATGCTAGTTATTAAATCAAGGCTCTAAATAAGGTAGGACTCACTAGCTCAGAACATGCAAGCCTTGTTGGGCATCCTTCATAGCATGGATAAAGCCACACAGGTGATTATATTTCTTATAGAAAAGATCCATGAAGGAAGCTAAACTGACCCAGTCATACTAGCTTAGCAGCACCAAATATTCTGCATTATCAACAGGGACAAATCAAAAAAGAGTATTAGTATTATTTCAGTGACAAAACATAGCATTATTAATGACATACTTTTTTGGAAAAAAAAAAGACTACTTCATTTCTTTAGATTTCTGAACATTTGCCTTAATAATGTAATTTTAAAATCTTTTTCTTTGCAAACATTGCAAATATAATTCTTTCCAGCTAAGAGCTTGAGGCAAAATTAGGGTTTAAGAAGCACTTTACTGTAGATAGTATACAGTGTAATGCCAATAGTTCCTAGCTGAACAACTGTTTGCCTGTCATCTATGAAATGATGCAGAATCACATCCACTTCTCATTTAAATCCAAAACCAATACAAATTAGATCTGAAGTCTGAATATTCCCAAAATAGATGCTATGTTGAAATTTGAGCTCTAGAAGTTTAACTCATGTTTCTCCAAATTCTGGCCAGGGGAGACTTGTTTCAGATTCTCTACTTAAATTGGCTTTTTGTTTACTCCATTTAGCTTCTCTTATATACAAAAGGCCCTAATAGCTTTTATGTCACATGCTCTGCAATGAACAGATAATGGCGTCAACCCAGCAAGAGCATGACTCACTAAGTGAGCAATAGCCATTTTCAACACGGCAAAAATATCGGTGTGGGCCCACTTAATTGTTCCATGATACAATTTAGCACTGCTATAGTATGTATTGAATTAATTAAAAGCCTTTCCTCTCCGTCAAAGGTATAATCAAGGCAATTTGCTTCCAAACATAATCAAGAAGGAAAGCTTAGCAATATGAGCTATTTTTTCATGTGGAAAGTTAATTGATTTTCGATCATTTTGTTCCTCTGGGATTCAAATGAAGCTTCACAAAAAGTTGTTGTTCTTTTATGTGTAATTGGTCCACTTGAGCTTTTAGAGGCTACCTGAAACTAGGCCAGTAAAGTACTTTTTTCTCCCCTTCTTGTGAGAGATTTTATCAACCATTATAAAAAAATGACCTAGAGGCCACGGAAAACTCCAGAGTGCTTAAAACGATTAGCATTTAAACCAACGAAACTTCACTGTGAAGCAGCAATCAGTTTCCTCTCTTACTGAATACATGAGCAAACATCTTTCTGAATGCTAATAGGATGCGGCTGGTTTGAAGAAACATAGATTTTGTTTCCTCAGTTCTTGGCACTACAAATAATATTCCATCTGGAAAAGAAAGGTTAGGAAAGGTGAACTGAAAAGCAAAATTGAAAACTCTGTTTAAACTAACAAGTGGTAAATGGTCGAGGCACTGGTAGTACCTTCCAGCAACTCCTTTTGGGAGGATAGGGCAAGACAGGGTTACATGGAGGTGTATTTTGGAACATAAAGAAAAATAAAAAATATTTGTTCTTCTGAGGAAGCTTCTTGGTAAGCTGAAATTGACTGACAATGTCCAAGTGAATTACAATCATATATAAGAACCTAATCACAGTAGACAAATGTTTGGTGTGTTGCTTCTAGTGCAACTGTAGTGGAATGAAAGTACCAAGAGGAAGTGGTACCAACAATTCCAAGAGAAATTCATTCTTGGTCTAGCAGATTTCAGCAAATATTTACCCTTTTTCCAACCTTAGCATTACTTAACTTTATCTTAATTCCACCATTTCTGTTCAGAGCAACCCAAGTTATATGCTTTCAGTACAACTTCTGAGGATTACTTTGTTTTGTTGGTTCTGGAGCAGTCCCAATGAAATGAAAAGTATCAAAGAAATATTCATTTCAAAAATGTAATTTTGTGAAGTATGAAATATGTGCAGTACCAAATAAACACTCATTTGGATATCTGCGTTCAGAGTTTAATTTCATGAATTGGTAAATACCCTCAATTTCAAGTAACTTGTAAAATTAGGCCCATAATGAGTAATAATACTCTTGGAATTTGGATAGCATCTGTTTTTTTCCTTAAGAGTGGGGAGGACTACTATTTTGCCATCTCTTTTGACAAACAGGATTCTCACAATAATATTGCAGGAGAATCAAAAACAACCCAGCAAACATCACATTCAGAGCACAGTTAATATTCTGCTGTCCAGTCAACTGCTCTCCCCATTATTTCCCTTCTTCTTGCTCTCAGCAGAGAGATACCTGCTGGGCGATTATTTTTTATGCAGTCTACTTAATGAATGTTCACGAATGACAAAAATATCATTGGATTTCAAGAAGTGTTTTGCAAGCTAAAACAAAAGCTTTAAATGGATTGCATGGAGGAAATGTTATTCAGCTAGCGCTAGCTGTCAGTGTTTTTGACAGTCTGCCTTTTGAAATACACTAGTTAACAGAATCCTTGGCGGGCAGACGAACTGAAGTGTGAGCAGCTGACTTAAACAGGGGCAATCTGGATTTAGATTTCCATTCAGTACACAGACTGACCACCATTTGCATTTTTGTTTGTTTTTGAAAGCCTTGCAAATGCTAAGCTTGTGCAGGAAATGCTAACAATGCTTTGATTTATCCTGGTCTAGACAACAGCCTTCCATCATTTTTACTGTAGAATTTCACCCATCAGGCAAGTAGCCCGTTGGGTTAATGTCTTGTCATGTTTAGGGAAGTCGGTCGTAAGTCTGACACAGGAAAGATAAAAAAATAAAAAAAAAAAGGAAATGAGAAGGAAAACATGCATTTCAACATTTCTCTCTTAAAGAACAAATATGCAATCTACAGCAAATCTAAATGGCAGAATCAAAACTTCTACATAAGGAGTAGAATTTATGCTCTAACTGTAGTACTCGGAGGAGCATAAGCCACACAGCAAGTGATACCTCCTTCTAAGAATTATGCATATATCCTAATGTAATATTACATATTACATGGCTTTGTACATATGACCATAAAAGCATATGAGTAACTAAAAAAAAAAAAAAAAGCAACTACTACAGCTTACTTGCTGTGAGTACGCACGTGGTGCACTCCAGACACAGCGGTGACAGCATGCCCAAGCACAACAGCTATGAAGAGCAAACATCCAATATGATCAAGCTTTAATTTGTGGTATTAGCCATGCCACAAAATACACTGAAGAATCTCATACAACTTTTTATCTCTTTTGAATGAGTAAAGAGATAAATGTGTTGTAAATCCAGATAAATTACTAAGTGATTGAACTATTTTTTCAATAGGGCACTGAAACATTTTTGAGAACCCTATCAAGTCAACAGAGTATTTTAGTGTTTGTACTTGGTTCACTCTCTAAATATATGTTTTTCCATTTAATTCCACTATATTAAGAGCTATTTTATAGAGTAATGATACCGTACTTTGGGATGCAGTTATTCTAATTGTTACATTCTGTAGATGCTTTTTATATAGTCATGCCCCTGATTGCTCTGCTTTTTTGTTGTCTCGATAGGTACTGAATGGTTGCTTCAGAAATACTTGGTTAGAGATTTTTAGAATATTTTCTGCTTCCCAACAGCTTGAGAATATCATAATATTCAAAACATATAAAGATGGCTTTGAATACACAGTTGTTACAGCCTGAAATTTAGTGTGAAGTTAGATTTAGGGTTTTTTTTTCAGATCCATCTTTGCTTATTATTTTGAAACATGTTTATGTGGATAGATGTACTGAAAAAGACACCACAGAGCACATAAAATTATAGATCGTTAATCAGGGGAATTTTATTATCTGTCTGTTTTGGAAGTACTGTAAATGAGAAAAATATTTCTGCATTTTCATAAGGCATTAAAATTGATTTCCATTTTAACTGTGAGGCACTGCAATTGCAAATAAACTAGCCTGTCTATAAAAGTGACATTACCTTTTAACACTTGCTTTTCTTCTTGCAAACTTCTCATAAACCATCACGAAAGCTATCTCCAGTTTAATTCTGTGGCATTTCACAGCTCCTACACCTGCAACTTTTCCTTATCGTACCTTGCCAGCACAGACCAAGTTGTCACCTCCAAGGTGACAGATTTACCAGACTCACAATAATTTGGTGGGTCCCAGAACTCTGTCAGCCCCATTTCAGGGAAAGCGGCCGTTCCTGCTTTCACAAGGGCGGGCAGACATTTAGCACCTGGCAGGATCTCGCACCTGGCCAAGCTGCTTTTCGGCGAAGGGTCCAGGGCCTCCGCGAGGAGCCCGGTCACACACAGCACCTCGCTCCCACCTGCGCCAACGGACACGGAGCCACAAGAAAGGCCACGGCGGTGGGAGTGCCCCCAGCTACCACCATAGCTCATCTCAGCAGTGTGGGGAACTCGCCTCCCGAGGCCAGCCCGAACCCTCATCAAGGGCTTCCTCCACTTCACTGTGCACCTTCGGTGATCCTGCGCTGAGCCATAGATGGTGAACCAGGTGGTGGGTTCAGCAAGCAGCCCCAGGAGGCGAGCAGCTCCCGTGAAGCTGTGTCCCACCCGTGTCCATCATCACTTTCCAGTTTGGCACCTTCAGAAGTATAATGCTCACAGCAGTCGTGACACAAGTCTTGTCATACAGAGCGCTGCAGAGCAACCCCCCGTTCACCTTCTTTGGTCAGTTTAACTGACTTGTCTCTTTACAGGGCTGTAAGAAATCGTACCTAAGTGGAACAAAGCTGTCACTTAAGACTCCTGAGTAGAAATAACCGTCCAGCAGACACCAGGATATTTATCAGCCTGCTGCCCAAGTAAACTGCCTGATATCAAGCAGCTGTTTAGCCAAGCCATGCCCTGTATTAAGATACTGAATAACTAAGAATTTAGCCCTATTTTGATTTCTGTAACAGGGAGATATAAATCCAAACTCAATTCCATCACTAACTGAAAGAATCCTCCTTTGTAATATTTTTACAGAGAATATGAAGTCTTTTTAAAACAATTTCAAGATAAAGCAAATTTGAACCTTTCCAAGATGAGGAGAAAAAAAAGAGAGGGAGAGAGAGGGAGAGAAGAAAATTATTAGTGCCTACTAGGATATGCATATATGCACAAGTTTTATAATTGGAACACGACTTGAAAATATAGCTGATATTTTTATTAAAGAAAAAAGCCCATGTTCTGAGCAAACAACACCAGAGAAACACTCTAAAATGGTCTGTGTAAAATTAGTAACTGAACAACTAAGATATCATTTTTAGATTTCATTTACATTCAATTACTGTATTTAAATGCTTTTCCATAAAGATAATTGGTCATATACATTGCTTTATATTCAGTAAAGTTAAATGAGGAATTCTATATTCTTTCAGCTACGATGGTAAATACCAGGGCCTTGTCTGCTCTGTATGAATATAAATGGCCTCGGTGGAGTTCTGTCAGTTTATAGCAGCACAAAATCAAGGCCAGAGGATCAAAGGGTCTTTTCTGTAAGAGCAGGTATTTGTTTTCGTGCCACCTTCTTCCTAGTGTTCTCAATTATCTTGTCAGCGCTCTCTGCACTAGAATTACTTGCTTTCAGTACTACTGTGTGAATACAAGCATATATAAACATACTTTTGTGCATCAATAGAAATATATTTAAAATTATAATAATGTTTGAGAGATCTGTCTGTACCTTTTTTCATTTTTTAATTTTTATCTCTTCCTTTACTATCATTATCTCAGCAAATAATTACTCTTCATCTTATATCCATGAGGAATAACTCTTAGCACTTAATACCTATGTCAGGTATTAAGTACTCAGGGCCAGCCAAGGAAACATCTCTTCAGATACGTAACCCATTCATCTCAGAATTCAAGGAGCCCTTCTCCATTGCCCAGGATCTATTCAGACTGTGAACTTCTGCAAACACCACCTAAGCAACAAGTTTAATACTGACAAGCTCTCTGACTGGCTTGGATTCATATGTCTGCTGCACTGCAGGCATTAGTGAAGCCAGGGAGACAAAGGGATTAGGGAGATGCATCAGACAGCCCTGATCTCCAATGAATTCACCAACAAGGCTAGGTTCATAAGCAAGCCAAAGACAAAAACGGAGGCAAGTCAATAGAATGAGATGTGCAGAAGATCTAGCCTATGTGGCTTAATCTCAACTGTGATATTCATCTCCGTTAATAAAAGGCAAAAATATAACTCATGAGTGGTGTAAATGTAAGTGCATTATCCCCATTTCTTTGCATAAAATGAATGTCATTAGAGGGTTCCAATTTTGTTGGGATATTCTGCAGTGAATCTAACAGAACCATATAATGAATAGACTGAATGACACAGAGTATAATATGTAGTCTGAACATTTGGTAAGAGAATCATCTGCCTATGAAAGAAGGAACTGAATGGCTGAATGTAAGCCTAATGTACTGGGGAAAATTGCTAATGAAATGAAGAGAAAATGCACGTAGAAATTCCAAAGTTGTTTTGACCTGAAAATTGTTTTGAACCCTCGAACAAGTTTTGTCATTGACTGTAGTGGTAGTAAGACTCCAGTAGGACTGATGTATAGTTTGTGTCCTCCATATCCTTCTAGCAAGTACACAGAAGAAAGTTCCTTTGGTAAGCTGAAAAAAGTTGAATTTTAAACACCTTATGGCAAAAGTACATAATATCCTGTGTTAAGAGATCTTCTCTCCCACCTATCCTATGCATACTTTCTCAACTCCAAAGTTCTCTACATTGAGTGATGCTAAGTTTAAGTGCTAAACTACTATCTGGAATCATCTTCTGTAAAAAAAATCTCTCAATCTGGCAGTGCTTCACTGTCGATTTCTTTCCGGAAGACTTTTAGTATCAGTTAATTTTTTAATTACCAGCAGTTACATAGAGTCAATTTTGATCATCTGTTTTAAAAAGTTTATTGGAAATATGAATATTTATTTATATGCAGAACTGAAATAATCTAGAGATAAAAAACATTCCTGGCTTTATTTGCTAGTGTAATTCTCTATCTTTGAATAGAGAAAGGGAGAGATTAAAGGCTGAATCCTTAGCTGCATAAAGTTCTTACCTGCAGTGCTGAATGAAAGAGGCAAAGGCAATTTTGGGAATTGCTTTGAGTTACTCGGGAGCTGGAGTCACTACCAAGTACAAGTTAGAGTATCCATACAGCTATTCTGAACTGCATCCGCTTGTGTTGGTTTTAAGGAGCCATTATTCCTGCCTGCCTCGCCGGAGGCAGTGCAGGCTTCACCCTATCCAAGGATTGTTCGAGAAAAGAGAATTTATGGCTGTCATTGGAGACACCGTTCCACCTGCCTCATGCAATCTGAGAAACAAGTCTATGTACACACACACAAAAGAGAAAGAAATATTTCCTTGCTGGCTGAGGGGCTACTGCACAACAGCCCTTCTGTTCCGTGCATGTATGAACTAGAAGAAGGTAGCTAGGTAGGTAGAAAGAAAATCTCAGGGCTCCAAGACACTCTGGAGGAAAAAATAAAAAAATCTTGAGGATGTTACAGATTACACAGATAACAAGATTAAACAGGGAACTAGATTTACCCCCTTCTTACAATGTTATTTCAACAGCACTGCTGTTGAATGCCAGGCAAGGTGCATCTAAATCAGTCTTCCGCTCCTGCTGACTTTACATCTGTCTCCATTTTCTTCTCTTCACACAAGTCTGTTATGGCCTTCAGCTCAGCTTCAGAGAACTTAGGGGTCAAAGGCACATTGTCATAATCAAATTCTTCATCAAGTGAGAATGGTTGAACATCATCCCCTAGTAGCTGCAGTGAGGAAAAACATACATAAATAATATTGTTGCAAGTAATGACAAGGAAGCTCAAAGTACCAACTTTTAATTAATATTTAATTAACCTATTTTTTCAAACTCCAACACTCTCAGCTGATTAAGTTGTTTTTAAGTAAAAGAATAAATTCAATTATTCAATTTGACCCAATTTAAGACATTTAATGCGCCCCATTTGTACTGTACTCTATCTGAATGAATATCATTAGCTAATTTTGCTGGAGGCAAGGAATCTAAAAACCTCCTTTGCACAGATCTATTACATTTCTATCACTTGTAGCAGCAGGGCTGCAGGGATATGGACAAGTTATGTACAGCTATGTTAAATTTCAAAGACAGATTCCATATCCTTAAAATCTGGGCTAGTATTACATAAAATTTCAGTGTACTTGCATCTGGTACTAATATAGCATGTTTCCCAAAACACAATTCCAGCAGAGGAAATGCACAAAATGAGTAGAATGACATCTAATCGATTTTCAGGCTGTAATAATTTCTTTTAACTATCTCAGGAATGGAGATTGGCTAGTTTAGATTTCTTGGACGATGAACAGAAAGTCTTGCTGCATTTGCCAATATTTGCTTAGCTGACATATTGTATAGCATTTCTATATTGCTTCTCACTGAAATCTCATAGAAGAAACTCTTGGCTTATAAAATAATTTAAAAGAATAACTCTGACAAGCTGCACACTGATAAGAAACTGCAGGGGGCCACGGCACAAAAGGTTTATGGTAAATGGCTGCTGAAAATGAATTGCAGAACGGCAGGGGAGAGGCGTACTCACTGCCCAGGCAGTACAGGGCGCTTCCTGAGGTTAGGAGAAAATGTCTAGAAATTACAGCCGTGATGGACAGCAGCTCTCAAAGAGAGCCCCAGATTGGCAAAGCATTTAAACATAAGCTTATTTCCAAATGTCTGATGAATCCTTATTCAAACCAGTGTCTGAAGTTAAACGTGCACTTGCTTGTTTTCTTGAACAAGAGGAAAAACATTCTGCATCTTATAGTCACTACTCAATTTAGAAACACAGAATCCCACACAATTTCTGGTAACATTTTGGAAGAAGCTGCATGGATTCCATTAATGCCATCTAGTAAGTGATAAGTGCGGTAGGTAAATTCCTTGCCAGGGCTCAGGCAGATTACCATTAGACACGGTGGTGAGTATTTTGCAAGTCTCTACATCCTTGTTAAAATCCATTGCCACAACATGGAAGTTGCATTATAGCCAGAATAATTGTCTGATTTTGCTTAATTTTCACTAAGTGTCTATATTTTTTCCATGCTTTAGGGACCTGCTTGCATTGTCTTCAATAGCTGCTGTAGCATAAAAATCATCTTAGTTGGAGAACTAGACCATATGCATTTATGACTAAGCAACGAACATTTGTGGAAAGAACTGGTCTAGCAAAAGGTATTAATTCTGCATGCAAACCTTGTCTTGCTCATATTCACAGATTATTACAGATAAACCATAGTTAACTCTTACAAATAGCACATTCAAGACAAGTTTACATGGGGCAAAACAGGCACACAAGGCCCCTGGACCTGCTCATCACAATCATGACCAGTTTCATCTTTCCCATGGGCAGAGGTTACTAATAGTAAACTCCACATCAGGAAGGGTACCAGCAACCAGGTAACTAGGTTTCCTTGTTACCTGTCTTTTCTGAAGTCCAGAACATCCTTCTAAAATATAATGCAACATGCAAATACTTTTTCAGTTACTTTGGCTGTAAAAGTGTTTGTAACCATATTTATAGATAATTCCAACTGCAGTACTTTAAATTACATTAAACCTTCACTGGGATTCTACAAAATCAAATCTATTCCTCCTGTTTTCAGCATAGTAATGGAAAGTATACACTTATTCATTGTGCCTTTGTCTTGACCTTCCTGTCACTGCAGTAATATTTGATGCAGATGTAGAGAAATACTGGAAAGCTTTTGTTAAAAAAAAAGTTATCCATTCACTGCACATTCAGAACAGTTTATTCACACTGCATATTTATCTCTGTGCTCTCAAAGCACTGGGAATTCTTTCTTCCTTCTCCCAAGAAGCCGTTCATCTCAACTTTCCACGCAGACAAGCAATCTAAAATTTTGAGACTGCAAACTGTAATTCTGATCCACTTTAAAAAGAAGACATTTTGCAATAAAACACCAAATCCTCTGAGCTGATCAAGTTATTATCTTGTTATTTTTGCCTAAGGAGCTGAGTGAAATATGTGAATTCCAGGTGTCTCATTTAACATCTAACTGAAATCTTTTTTGAAGCTCTCTTGGAATAGAATTTTGCTCTATTAGAAAACTACCAATTTCCTTAAGATTGCCTATGTGATTAACTCAAACAGAGACACATCCAAAGAAAGAATCATTTACAGCTCCTCCATGTCCAAATTAGAGAATAATGTAATGTTCATATTAATAACAAGTATTTTTCTATTTTACAAAGTAATCTTGTAAACAAAATACCTTAAAGTTGAGACTATTAATTAAAGTCTATTAATAATTGGCAACTTGGTTCTCTTTATTAATATGTGGAGTTACCGTTAACTAAACAGCGAGTCCTGTCCTCCTGTGTTTCTGTATAATTATGGGAACTGTATGATTCAGTTATTTAAATTATGTCAAAGAAGCACACATACTCACTGAGGCGTTCATGTCTATTCAAACTGACTAAGTCAAAAACACAGAGTAAAAAAGGTGGAGGAAAGACGTGCGTGCCATTCCCAGAGTCCTTGGGAGAAAATAAAGTTTGATTGAGCATGGAGCACTAGGCTGTGATCAATACCTCTTGGCCCATTTGCTACTTCAGCTTCCCCACCACAACAAGTCACTCTGTGTCTTTATTGTTCTCGCAAAAGAAATAATCCCTCCATTTTCTTTCACTGCATCAATCCTGTCTTCAGGTTATAAAATCTTCTGTGTTCTTTTTGTGTTTATGCATTGCAGTGAGCAGAAGCAAACCTTAGTTGAAGCCTATCATTAAAATCATAAACCAAAGGAAGTCAATGTAATCTGCACTTTAAGTCTAACTGGTGCCATTCCACACATGAAGCTAAAATGAAAGCCACTGTAAAGGCTTTTTTTCAAATGCTCAAACTAAAGATAGATGACGGAAAGTGAAAGAATTTATCTTTCCTAATCCCAGCCATACAGAAATTAGGCTTCTAGATTTTGGTAGTGAGTCAGCCAAAAAGTAGCAGTCTGAGAGTCAGCCTCTGACTGGAGGTAATTTACCTCTTAGGACAAATGCTTGCAGCAAGTGGGATGAATCATTTTGTGGAGGTGTTTATGTCTTCCCATGATGACAGGACCAAATGAGCTTAAATTTAAGGCTATATTTAGGTGAGATGAACCCCACTTCAAACACATGTGAATAGTGAGTGGATAGAAAATACATATTCAACTTCACTCTGACGTATGTGGGGTGGAAATAGCAACAAATAAATGAGCTGCAAGGCAGACACTAACTTATACTGTTCATGTTTTAACACTCCATCTTTCATGATATTAATTAATAAGTAGAAATAAAGGAAAGCATAAATATCTGGGTAGGGAGGGTAAGTGATCTGTGATAATGTGCTTCAACCATGGAGTGGATGCAACTTCAACTGGCAGTGGTCTATGGGAGATCATATATGCTGCAGCGTATATATCAAAATCCAGGAATGTATGCCAAGCAGACAGACAAGGAGATGAAGCTAAGTTGCTGGCCAAAACAATTTACTGTCCTGTGCACTAAGCCTCTGCCCAACTGTATTTGACAGAAGAATCATTTTCAGGGAGAAGAGTTTTTCTTTAACAATTAGGCACATATATAATGGATCTTAATAGAGCTTATTTTGTAGATTAAACTTAACTAGCAAGACATTAAGAAATATAGACATTCCCCTGAAGTTTTTCACAAATATGTCCATGGTACAGACTCTCTTACATCTACATTGCACTGTTAAGCTTGTTTATTTTTTGGAGGGCATGGAAAACCAAACTACAGACTAGGAAGCCTTTCCCTAACAGGTCTGTTTTGATGGGTAGCAAAGTGTGTTGTTTCAGAGCAGAGATGTCTCTAGGGAATATCTTTTCCCCTTTCTGAACAAGTCTTGCCATAAGCAGCAGCCTTAATTTTCAAAGCAATGATAATTTGAAACATTGAGGGATTTTAAAATGGACCTGTTCAGCCTTTGTAGTTCTGAAAAGCAGGCCACAGTTATAACATCTAAATGAAGACACACATTTGTGTATAATTTAAGGGAAAGAGTGCCTTCATCTTAAGTATTGAGAAGCCTGGCACCAACCATATAGCTGTGGTAATCATATAAATCATATATCTTTAGTCTTGGAAAATGCAATAAACCTCTTGCCAGTGTAAGAATATCCAGTTTCTCTTGCCTAACCCAAGTTTTTCTCAAATAGAAATGAATTTTGCATGCAGTGGGATCTTCATCTATTTCTCACAAATTATAGCTTAGAGTCATATGCAATCCTTTCTGAACACGGCAGGCTCCTACAATCCTATTTCCTTTGTGGTTCTATACAGATGTCATCAGATGAGCAAACTATAATACCTCATTTTAGATCTTCTTGTGTACCATGAATATTTCTAAAGGCAAAAACCCTGAATTACGTCAATGCTTAGAGAAAAGAGTGATGAATTTTATTTACAGAATGGTGGGCATTAGAGCTTGCGAGGTCATTTTAAAACATCTATTTTTTCTCAAAGCAGGCTTGGTCTTTTTGGTAATTTTTTAAGCATTTATTGAGAAGAATCAAATACAATGTGCTCTGGAAAGAAGGAACCATATGCACTGCAAAATCATCAATTCTCCAGTGGTCATACACAATTTATAAACTTGATTTAAGCCCAATGAGACATCAATAAACATATGAAATATCAAAAGTACCCAGTTTTAGCCAGAAGCTAGCTGCAGATTCTATTATAGTGATCAGGCAAAAGGAAAAGTGGTGACAAATTCTTTTCTATAGAAATATTCTCAAAAGTTAATGCTCACACCCGCTGCTTGGATAGGAAGCTTAATGACTTAAAATAAGCCTGTGAGCAATCCATATCTCCTTTTCACCATTTGAATAGGATTGAAATTCTGAGGGAAAATGACAATTTTAAATAAAATTTTCATTGATTAATTCTGAATGAAAGACTCAGATCCCATAATGCAAACTTTTCCACAACAGACCTACCCAATGCTCAGGATCCTCAGCACAACTTGCTGCCACTCATTTCCATGAGATCAAATCTCAATTGTGATCACAATGATGGACTCTAAAATCTTTTTTTTTCTTTTAAATGCCATATTAGATGTATCACTCACTAACTGCTTATTGCAGAAGATGATTTCTACAATCAGCCCAAATGAGAATGGCACTATCTTGTAAAATCCTAGAATCATTGGAAATTAAATGGTCTGTAAGCTACCATTTTTTGTAAGCTACCATTTTTTAAAAGGTCAATAAGTGCAAAAGTTTACTTAAGTATTCTATGACTTACATCAATTAAATATAAAAAAGTCCACACAGTTTAAAGTCAGAAATAAGGAAAAAGAGTAGGCAGAAGTAACCTGTGACAGTATTTATCTCATCTACCATTTAATGTATTTAAGAATTCACTTCTTAATTTAACTTTTAACAATTAACTTAATTTATAAATGTATTATTTAACAATTCGCTGTTACCTCACAGCACACACTCCATCTATATCTCCCGTTCTTAGTTGGGAATATGGTTTCCACCTAACCATGGGAAACAGCAGTTCAGATTTAAACAAATCTGAGTTCGTACCTCTTGAGTTTTGCTGCTTGGTGGCTGTTTAACTGACATGGTCCTGAATTTTTGTTGAACAGGCTGATCAAAGGAAAGAGTAGAACATGTCGTTGTCTCTTCCACCTCTCCTGGGAGAATGAATGACCCTGCTGAATACAAAATAATCAGCTATATCTTGCCATTTGATTTATAAATTACCAAAATTATACCTAAAATCCTACAATATCCAGACAGAGACAGAAACTTATTAATCAAAAAGTGTTGTACTCTCTTTGTTGTTTAATATATAATACATATTGGGGTTTAATATATAATACAGGTAGCTATCTTTAAAACAGATGCAGTACTAAGCTAAAATCTAGATAAAAGAGGAAAGGAAAAAAAATAATTTGATCAAAAATTGATAGCTAACTCATCTTTCTTGAGAATGCCAGACTCTGGATCTAGAAATTTGTAAACTCAGAGAAAATGTGGGATTAGATTAATCTTTTAACAAGGAAGGAAAGTCCTGACCTGTAGTAGGAGATACAGAATGCCCAGCTGACCCCTTGTCTTGCCATTGATTAGTGAATAAGTCTCTTCTCTTTTGACTGTATGTATGTACATTGGGCATAAAGAATCTCCAGAAAGCTTTCTCCACATTCCCCTAAAATGTTAACTAAAAGTATCTGATAGAAGAAGTAGTATCCCCTGCCTGCCTATACATTGTCTGATGTCCCTGTTTTTTAAGGATATTTCACAGATACTTGCTCCTTTCACAGCTTTCCAAAAAAGAGGACTCATATGGGGATTTGTATGCTTTCCATGCTAGCAGGATTTAGTCTGCAATGCAATCACAAATTTGGTGATTTTGGAGTCCGCAGTCTCAAATTTCTGACTCACTTTCCTTTTGCACACTTCTTAAGCAAAATGGTCATACTGGGAACAGTAGTTTGCTTTCTGTGGCAGTACCAAAGGACATACCTTAGGTTTTGAAATATCTTTTCACATGAATCAATTTCAGATCTGCTGTAGCACAAATGTGTCCAACTCGTCTCAGTAACATTTTTATGAAGAAATTTAGGGAGATCATATGTCTCAAAACTTAGCTGGAGGATTATGTAAATCTACCTGCTGTTTTTTATGGCTGATGTACAAGCTTCTATAGAGTTTTATATTAGATTTTAGTAGCTTGATTCTCTCTTGAAATCTCAGAATAAACTTTCAAAGTGTTGCCTAAATGTCAACAAATGGAAAAAAACAAGAGTGTACATAGAAATAGTGTAAGAAGGGAGAAGAAGTGACCATGGGTCTCTAACTGCACACCTTCACAAGAGTAGTTGAGTTACACACCTGTCATCTTCCTGTAAATCTGAATTTGAAAAAAAAAAGTTTCTAGCAAGACCTTCCTGAAAAACCCATGATCAAATTCTTCATTTAATTTTTATTCTGATATTTGTATATAATTTCAAAGCCAGGAGGATGATCACTTTTAATTTCTCATGTGGAATATTTTTATTAAGGAACTGACATTCTTGCTCTTGGGATCTCATTCCAAAATTTTCATCTTTTGATTCATGATTCCCATGTAAGTTGTTTCTTGCTTTTGGTCCTGTTCTCTTGGTTACTTATGTCCATCTCTAGCCATTTATGCACTTTCAGCACTTGTTCTCCGCATAAATAGTACATGAGCTCTTTCTGTTTCAGTTATTTAAGAAAGCTTTCTGAAAAACAGAAAGTTTTGGAGTGCAGTCCATAGGTACATATTACATCCTTACACGCTCTGCAACTGCTATTTTCATTTTCATGATTGGAGTGAAAAGTATTTGGATAGGACACAGGGAAGATGTAAATGTTCATCCAAAGGCAATGGGATTTTCCACTATTGTTTCAATGGACATCAACATCAAGAAGTTTGTATCACCTCCTGATATGAACTCTCATTACTTCTATAATAGGAGGTAATTCCCTTTGCCTTAACCCTACAGACGAGCATGCAGAGAGAGGATGAGCAAGAAGCACTGTTATGCAACAGTCTTGGCAATGGCTCAAAAGAAAACTCTTAAAATTAGGACAACAGAAGGAAATTTATTTTTGCTTTTAGCAAGAAGTCTTTGTCATACTCAGAATGTCAGTTCTAATTTTTTAAGGCTTGTTAGTAATGCAAACAATGTTTCAAATTTCCTTCAATCACTCCATAAGAATGTGGTAATCAACCTTTTTTTGCCAGTAGACATGCCAGAAATGAACTTTGTCTCCTATTCTGGCTGTGTGACAGCATATGAAAGTCTAATCGGTAAAGGCTGCTATCCCTGATAATGTTTAATCAAGAAACTCCTTCAGTGAGAAAAATTAGGGAGTTTGACAGTCCTTCTTCTCTGCCAGAGCTCCCACGGGAGCTGCAGGCTATTGTAAGTTCTAGCCAGGCTACCTCACAGCTGGTTCAGGCCAATGCTACAGCACTAGTGGATGATGATCCTAATTAAGCTGCTAATTATGTTCTCTGTGGAGGTGATTAATTAGCAACAGGAATGCCTTGGATACTGCCAATGGCACCATGTATAGAGACAATTGAGGAGGCAGTGATATCAAAACAGTGAGGTTTGGAATAGGGTTCTGTCCTAATGCTGGGGAGAATCAGCTCCCTTGCTGAGGTGGCAGAGACATCCTGGGACCTTGCCCAGGCCCAGCACAGGGTAGCCAGGCAGGTTTGGAAACTGAGCAACTGAGTAGTGCCTTCCCTGTAGTTTCAGTGTGGTAACTGTAGTCCCTTCCTGCCCTTCCTCCCTCGATGGATCTGCATCAAGCAGTATTCCATCTGGGAGCGCTGCTGCGTTGGTTTCTTTGCTCGTTTCATACCACTGACATCTTAATTAAAATTATGGGGCAGAAAGGAAGAGATGATGGACAAATCTGATTTGAAATCATAGGAGTGGAGAAGTTTAAAGTCTTTTCTATGCCTTTGCTATCTATCTTTACTGTACCCAAATGATGCCTAATTATAGACAGACCATATCGGGTTTTACCACTTTCAAAGGCTCCATTTGAGAAAAATAGCGTTGATGGAAGCTGAGCAGAGGCGAGTGCTAAAAGCAAAAGCTTAAAAGCTAAGTTTTGTTGTCTCTTCTGATTCTCAGGCTACTAGCCCCAAAGAGCCGCCTTGCGTGAAATCCTCTCAAAGCAGTGTTAAACAGGTTGTGGAGACAGGGGAGAGAAAAAGAGAAAGGAGAAAAAAAAGAAAAAGAGAGGGAATACCAAGGTGAAAATACAGATTATATTAACAAAAAAAAAAAAAAAAAAAAGCTATGGACACAAAATGCATAACAAACTATTTGCTTATTTAAATAAAGAAATAATTGTGCTTGGCCTCAGCTTCAAAGTACCCGAGTCACCCAGGTTTTCTTCTGGGGTGTTACAGATAGTGGGGATTTGGAGAAAAAAAACAAGTTTTGGCATCTTAAATTTCCAAGCCAGCTTAGGATGAAACTGTGATATTTTTGCCTGTGCATCCTAACCTAAGTAACATTCAATGAGTCCTGTTCTCGTTGTTTCTGTATTGAACAGATAGCATGTTCACGGTCTCTTAAGTGTGTACTTCCTATATTTTGTGTTCTATGCAAATATTCCATGTTATAACCCAATTTGTGTTTGAGCCTGCAGAAAGTGATTTGTCAGCAGTCCCGGAACAGAAATCTAGTGCCAAAACATGGGTGCTAAGCATTCTCCCAGGAGAAAGCATGATGATTTGTATTATTGCCTTAAGCTACTTACAGTTGGAGATTAAATTTAATGAGAAAGAGATTAAACAGCCCACCAACCACATGCTGTCTTTACACTCTGGGCTAAAGCTATGGCTTAGAGAAGCGATTTTACTTTGCCAGTCGGGCTTTATGTGCCAGAGTCCCACAGTGCAAAGCTCAGCTTTGGCTTCAGGCTTTCATCCCAGGGCTGTCTGCAGGAACCAGCCACAGTATGTTTGCATCCTGGCTACATCTAGGGGCTGTTTTGTTCATAAGCATCTGTTCACACCTTAAAAGACACTGAGCATAGGACAAACAAAACAAAAACAAAAACCAGCAGAAGGAAAAAAAGAATATAAGAAAAACCCCAAAGAGTGATTCTGCTAAGCACTGGTTTAGATAGGATGTTTTAATGCCTGTTCTCAGCCACGCGTTCTACACTGCCACTTTTGACTGGCACACTTCCTATTAAGTTCGAAATTTATTGTCCTGATGTACTTTTGCTAACTGGGCTAACTAGTCTGTCCTTAAAGCTTAGTGGAGGACAGAAATACTGAGATAACACCAAAATGAAAGATAAAAGCTGAGATAAAACCTTGTCACAATTCTGCTAGCAAGGCGTGGTTGTCTCTACTGCATGCCCTGGCTTGTTTTGCCAATATGAGCACTAAGACTGCTGTATTTGTGACTACAGGTGGTAACACATAAAAAGGCCAGCAGGGGAATGCCTTATAAATTTGTGTACCACTTTGCCTTATTTATAAATGACTTGGAATCCTTCAGAATGAATTCTTCATTAAGGTGGTCCTTAGGGATATTATTTTATATTACTTTATTATTACAAACAATAACAGAACTACCATTTTCTGGTCTAATTTGCATTTTGCTACAATGCCTTCTACGGGGGTGAGGATTATACCTCTGTAATCATGAAGCCTATCAAATGAATTTCATCATTTAGGAGAAATATCAAGCTATAAGGTCTATTTTCTGCATGCTAACTTAGGAGTCGGGAAATTTTTCATCTTGACTCAATAACTATAACCAGTGAAGCTTTGGGCAGGACCCAGGCTGTGGGTTTCCCAGGTATAAATTTGGATGCTGTTTACTTTCCTTACAGAGCTTACAGGAATAATTAGCTCCTGGCTGTGCAGTGTTTCAAGGTTATAAAATACAATATAAATGCTTAATGTTGTTATTATGGGCCCTGCAGATTGCTTAGGGGTGGATACGGCCTCCTCCTGCACTGAGGCAGTTTGTGTAGAGAATCCTCTCTCCTGGGAGGACCTGAGGAGAGCAGATACTGGAAGCCAAAGCAAGTGTCTCATAAAATGCTAGTAGTTAGCACAGTGCTAATCTACAGCAGCAATGCTGTAATATGATGATTATTATTTTTATAATCACCAATAAAGCAGTAACTGAAAGATTCTCCAAATATGCTAGCGTAAAGTGATATTCAGACAGCACAAGCAGATGATCATTTCTGTAATTCTCAACTTGTTTAAATGCAATCTGTTTTACTATGTGTTTCCAAATATTTCTAATTACCATTGACTCTCCTGCACAAGCACAGACATATACACAAATACACATGAATCACTGAAAAACGGCAGGCATGGTGTAGAATGTGGCAGTGTAAACTGTCACTAAGCTCTATCAAAGCTCTTTTTTCCTCACTGCCCTGCCTGGCATATTGGTGTTGGGACTATGGTTCAACATTGTGGTCCCTCTGGTACTAGAATATCTGGGAATTTTTCCACTTTACTGGATAGGACCAAACACCTCCCTGCATTACAAGAAAAAAATGTTTAGTTTTCCTCCAGTACGTCCTATCTTTTTAACAGATTATAGTAGAAATTAAAATGTGAACAATGTTCTAATAAAGGAAAGAAAAATGGTGCATGTGAAGGTTACACAGAAGAGAAATCCTTGATTTCTGTACTTAATAAAGGAACACTGTGGTGGTAATAAAGACCACATTAGCACCTATGGTAGATAAATATACAACCACTGGATTTCTATTTACTTTTTTAGAGTTAGGAAAGCTAAAATGATAATAGATGTATGCAATAGTTCAACAAAACTTGCTTACAGCTGGAATTCCTGGAGAACTTTACTGTGAGTTCAAAATTACTTCAATCTATAATAAGCTCAGGATGAGATGAATAATTCTAATAAGTAGAGACAATATTTTCATTAAATATTTCCGCTTTATAGACCTTTCTCTTTGCAACCACATTACTATTTGAAGAAAGCCATTATATTCAAAATAAGTTCAATACTAAGTAGAAGGGTAGAAAAATGTAAAAATGTTACTAAAACTAAATGTTACTTGAAAAAAAATCACTTCTCACAAAGACATAGAATTATAAAGAATGTTTGAAACATTATCTTATTGGCTGTTAGAGTGAGGAATTAGGTGGTTTGATTTTGGAGTAGTTGGGACTCTTTTAGCAGTAGAGGAACTGAGGGACTCTGTCTTTTTTAGAGGAGAAACAGTTCTGCAAAACTGTCTCTCAGAATCATGAAAGACAGAAAATCAATACACTTGAATCCAAACATAATGATTGGGAGTAGCAAGGCAGAAAGCTTACCACTGTATGTCTCTTCATTTGTGTCAATATCTTGCAAATCTAAAAACTTGTCCACCTGCAGGAAAAGCTCAAAATCAGAAAATAGAAGACAATGTATTAAGTCCATTCCTCTTAGACAAACTAGAGGAAATCACTAAATTGCCTCCTTCACCATCTCCATTGCACCTTCTTAGATTTCTAAGGCAGCATTTATTCTTTTTGAAATGTATAACCCGAAGGAAATGTTTTTAAGCATAGCCAATGAACTGTTGCCAAAGCTGTTGTATAGTAAGGGCAGTAAACTTTCAGGAACTTGGTGGGAACAAGTGTTTTATTCTTTGGAGGAATAAGACATTTTCATGGAATGCAGTTAGGTGCAAAGCTGCTCAGCAGGTTTGCAAGCTTCCAGCGTGTGACACAGAGACAGTGCCAGCTATAGGCAAAGGAGACCCTGATCCTCCTGTTTTGGCACTGATGGTGACGTGACTGGGAAATGGCCTCTTACAGGAGGCAGCACTGGGTAAGAGTGAAAGGTCTTCCCCAGCCTTTATGATCGATGTAAAAATTTGCAGAATCTTACAAAAATTCAAAATAGAGACTCTTAAAAGCAAACTGTGAAGAAAGACAAAACAAAACAATAGGGTTTTTTGAGTTTGGAATTTTTTTGGCTTATAGGTAAATTTTGGAATTCTGCAGTCTTGCTACCTATACTATATGGAAATTATGAAAATCTTAAAATGACTCAAAAACTAGAATTGTTTCTCACTTATCCCACGCACCTGATCACTTTAGCTAAATCCTAGAGTTTCTTCTTGCAGAAGAAAATGGAACTTCATAAATTGGAACAAACTGCAGAATAATTCAGAGAACAGAGATTGAGACTGTTCTCATTCTTCCTAAAAAGTTTCTCCCCCAAAAGATCTAATTTACTGAGCTGAAGCAGTGGAAGAGCACACAGAACATTATTTTAGTCAAAATTCACACCTTCAAACTGGAAGCCTTTGAAGATACTAGAGGAAAGCTAAAGCCTGTGAACAGGGTTGCCAAGGCAGATTTACTACATGCATGAAGAGGTTTTCTGTATTTCCATGTAGTAATTAGAGATACTCGTAGATCATTTTTTTCCAAAGTGATTTGACACCCATTACACAACTCACATAAATGTTCTCATTAACACTTACACAACCTGTATACTAAAAAAGTACACATTCATTAACATTTTAAAAAATGTTGGATGACACTACTATCATTCCCCTTTCCTGCTGATGGGGAAGAAAAACACCAGCAAATTGTGAATACTTTGTAAATGAATGAAACCAAAATTAGTCATGATCTACTCATAACCCCCACTTTGAAGAAAACCTCACCTTTACTCTTTCAGACAGATTGAGAGTGTTTCCATCAGGACCACCAGCTTTCCAGCACTTACTCATTTCTGTCTGTACACAGGCAAAAAAAAAAGGTTATATGCATGAAACAGAACTACAAGCTCCTACTAAATTATACATATGGACTCTTTATGCTATTAAAAAAAATAGAAAGCAATCTTCTGGAAAAAGAACATACACAGGTCAGTCCCCTGAAATCCTACACAGGTTCAGACTGAATCACGTGAAGCACACAGTATACCTAAAAAGCAGTGTTTAGAACAAAAGTACTATTTTTAGTAATATTTTTTTTCATCTAGGAATAAGGTTGCAGTGCCCAATTTATTGCATTATAAATTCCTCGTGCTATTATGCTAGCAATTTTCTAATGCATTCTACTATTACTATATTTGGTTCTCAAATTACTAGTGGGACAAAAATGTGCTGAAACTCACAGATTTCCACCTCACTCTGTGGATAATGTCTGTTGTTTTCCTGTCCCTGCACATTAAATTCCTAATTTCATAGGTTTCAGAAGATTAAAAATGCCTCCTGCCTGGCTATTGTTTGCTTTGGGTTTTGAAGCAATCTAACTTCAGTAACACAGAATTCGGTCGTTGCTAATATCCCCAAGAAGCAGAGCAAATCTGTGCACACTCTGTTCTCACTGGCCATACTCTCAAGACTTTGCCCCTTCTTACCATGCCAACCTCTACTGTTAACTGCAGCCTGTAGCAAAAATTTTACAATGGTCTTTGCAGGACTCCTGATTTCTCAGTCAGCAGAGCAAATGCCACTGTCAAATGTGATCCCAGCAGGTGCATCTGTGTTATACACCCGAGCAGTACTTTAAATATTTACCTCAGATGGGATAATACAGGCAGCCTCTAGCATTTGGAATGTAAATCTCCTCACTGAATATGATGCTTGCGCACACGGACAAATATTAACTCACCACCTCGTTCCCATTTGGCATCTGTGGTGGGAGAGACACCGACAGCTTTTCACTTCTTCCAAGTGAACCATCATCCTCTTTACCTCTGCTGGATAACTCAGATGCCGAAAACATTTTTCTTAGGGAATCCGCTTTGCTTCCTTGTATTGTCTTCCCCTCTTCTGCACAGAGACCCACAACAGAGAGATAACATAATACACCAGCCAACAAAAAGAGAAAAATGTTTTGTTAGATCTAATATGGACTCTTTTTATATAGCCACTTTACACTTTCTCTCAGAGCTTCCATGTATATCACATGATGCATAGATATCTATCAGTCTTCACTATAAAGCTGAATATGGAATTTGAACCTTAAGTGCATAGAGTATCCCTTATACCTTGACACTGAAAAGGTTATGCAGTACACAGAAAGCTTGATAAATCACTTGCTTGATTTGCCCGGGTAAACACCTGCAACCTCACTACGTGGGGAAGCAAATTATCAGTTATCAGTGATTATTTATTTTTTGGTCAAACTAACAAACAGCAGCATGCTGGTGATACTTGGCTGCTGGAGGTTCAGTTCCTAAGAATAAAGATTAAAGGCAGAAGTTTAAGCAGGCTTGATTTCCCTAAGGGATTCCTCTGATCTTGAAAGACACACTGGAAAAAAGATTTTGACAGTGCATTGACAAAAGATTGGAATACCTTCTCTCATGTTTATTTTATCCATCAGTGATGGCTAATTGGGCCCTCACAGAAAATGCAGTATTGCAAAGGCGGAAGTATTGCAAAACAAAAGCGGGCATTCAGGGAGAGATTGAGATATCTCTCTCCGACCTTTAAAATTTCCCTTGATGACAGAAGCAAAGTTAGGACAACCACTAACTCTGCTGACGGTCCTACCAGGTCCACAGGGCACAGAGCAGCCAGAAGAATTAGGACATGGCTGATCACCAAAGCAAATCTCAGCACTGCAGACTGGATATAAGAGCTCATTAGACATTAGGACAAGTATGTGGATGGAAGTATGGATTTCTGACCTCATGCTGAATAGTTTTTCCCTACCACATAGCAAAAAAATATATATTCATCATGGTCAAAATGAAACTGCATGACTTTTTTCTTTTAAAAATTCCATTATCAAATATGGAGCAGCTGCAGGACAATAAATTCAAATGGACTTCACACCACATGTTCCTAATGAAAAATAAATGCTGAGTTTAACAAGTTTCATGCTTTAATTTGAAAAACCTACTTCACAACAATAAGAAACATTGCAGTCCATTTTGAAGGCATAATTATATGTTCTGGGCACTGAATTCATTCTTGTAGATAGTCTTAATGGTGCCCTCAGGGTTAGTACATTCAGCAGTCTCCTTTCCCAAAGAGTTATTAATGGCCATGGACAGCTCCATGCCCCAGTTATGATGATGCTAAAAGGGCTGGCATTCTGGACACAACTTCAAGTCCATACTCATAAGAGTCAGAGTTCATAAAAAGTAAATTGCTCCAGATCAGAACAATTTAGCAAACAGACTTTAACTCTGAGACTGGAGATAATTCCTAAAGCCCAGGTTTTCTACATGATGTCTGGTTTCTCCTTGCTTTTTAATAAGTACTTTCATAAAACAGTATTTGGAAACAGCACTACATATGGGCAATCACTTCCTCCTACACACTCTCTTTTTCAAGCTGTGGAAATGACGTATCACACCAGAAGCCCTCTTTGAAACTCCTGACAGGTAAAATAATCACCCACGACTTGAAGATACTCTTATTGTCTCTCAGCTTAACAGGAAGAATCACACAAGCTGCTCAAAAAGCTTCAGTCTTTTATTATCATAGGACAATGGCAAGAGGAACTTCTTATTAGGTATGAAATACAGAAGTTTCATATTAAAGGCTAAGAAGCCAGGAAAGCATATTATGTCTTTCAGGCTATACTCACATTAGTAAATTACACAGCCAAACATAAGTAATGTACAGAGTGTAATTACAGGTACTGAGGACTCAGTGTGCTCACTGTACACATTTCAGGAATTGCTTTATGTATGGGAACAGGGAAGAAACTTCTCAAAAACATAATTTTCTCATCAAGATCCACAAGGAGACTGGTGATCAACTCGCTCTCCAGTCACCACACTCAGCCTGCCCAGACCCAAATGCACAACACTGGCCTTTACAGCCCTTGACAAAAGCCCCAAATAAAGGATAAAAATGCAAGAAAAAGTGGCAGAGGAAGAAGGTGCCCCCACATGCACATATTTCCTGCAGAGAAAGTTTCTCAGTTTTACTTTTGACAAGTTCCACTGTCAGTGCTTAACAATGACATAACCAGCTTAGCTCTCTAGAAAAAGTAAATCTGAGTCTCTCAAGAGAAATATTCATCATAATTGTGTGTCACTGGAAAGTATGTTGCAGATTTCTGAAACATAGTTCTATCAGAAAGTATGTCCCACTTGATACCTTCTTTCTGACCATCTATCTATTCTCTATATTGCTTGAAATTCTTTTTGTCTTCCAATTTGGAATGAAATCTCTTGAAAATATCCACTGGTCACGCACATATTTCAAAGAATAATGGAGTCACTTATCGCAAGCCAGAGAAGAGAGCTATCAGGATTATCAGGAAAAACTTCCTGACAGTGAAGTCTATCAGATGAAATACCAGTCCCAGAAGAATGATGAAGTCCTCTGTTTGAAACAGTGCAAAACTAGAGCAGACACAGCAATCAATAATAAACTGTGGAAACACTGGCTTGGCACAAAATGCTGGACTGTGCAATATAAACTACCAGGTATTCCCCTCTATGAATTCATTCCAAAAATCTTTATAAAAATTTGGTGAGCATAAGAAACAGTCCATTTAACTATAAAAATATAACATAGCAAAGCTATTATCATAAGTTCTGATTTACTTCTTCGTCCTCCAATTGCTAGCCAGTGGAAGGCCTATGAATCTGTTAAATCCCTTCCAAGCTGCACTTTAATGGAATACTTGGGATTCAGCTGATAGAGTGATTTCGTACAAGACTCCTGAACAAAATATAATTTTTCTCACAGTAGCATGGTATCTGTCTTGCACAGAGATCAAGAGTACAACTTTCATGTTCATTTACTGTCTCCATTCTTCAAGCACATCCACAGCAAAAATATGCTGTGAACCAGAGGCATTTTAAAACATGACCAAGACCTGTCACTGAAATATCACTGGAAATATTCAAAATATAGAAGGTAACAGAGGTTAGCATAGTAGAAGTACCTATATTTACTTTTTTGCAACTCTTATACTGTGCTGAGTTAATTTACTCTAAATATCACAGCATAAAAAAATTCCCAAGCCTCAAAAAGCAATTTGTTGAGAGAGCAATTTTCTTTTTTCTTTTTTTTTAATGATTCAGTCAAACCTTCTCCCACAGATAATTCTGCAGCAACTGTCAAAATTTAGAGTCTCCCTCTATGCATTGTACAACTCAGAATAGAACTTAGTGTTTTATTTCAAATTTACTTAGCCTGAAAAAATCTGCTCTGATTTACATTCTTGAGCTATCTTACTATTTCCATGCATTTAAATGTATAAATCGCTGTAGTAAATACCTGGTCCAATTCAATATTAAGGGCTTGTGCGTACATCCATAACTAAGAATAATCAAGGTGTAATTCAGATGCCTAAACATAGTTGTCTAGTGCTGTTTTATGTGTTTCAGGGGTATCCTGCCTGGTCTCCTTCATGCAAGAAGGCTGTGGATTTTCCATTAATCTTATACACTATCTGCTAACTTTTAGCATCCAAATCATCTATCACCCAACTACCCAAAAGTCTAACCTTATTTAGCTACAATCCTCACTAATTTAAATGACAGTGAGCACGGGGAAAGCAGAAATACTTTGTCAAAGCAGAGAGAATAACAACTTCATTGCCCAAGAGTGCAAATTTATAAATATATACAAATACAAATATATATATATATATAAAACATATCTTGGATATGCAAAATATCAGACATGCAGATCTTCCTTTTCGGTACTTCAATCCCTTTTCAGTGAGCAAGGGCATTTCTACTGCTCACAGTATTTTTTCTCTTGTGTAACTCAAAGTTCTTCCCAGCTTACACCAGGCCTGTTACAGCCTTCTCCCTGAATCTCTTTAGTCTCACTCTGATTAAAGCACAAATAGTTAGCAAAAAGTATTGTTTTTCTGGGTTTTGTTGTTGTTATTTTTTATTTAAGAAGTCAGCTGTTACTATATTCCATATATTCATAGTCTGGTTCTTTCCTCACTAGCATCTATTTCCTACAAAAGGTTCATTAAACCATATGCTCAGATAGGATAAAAAATATATGGACTGGGGCAAGTAATTTCAGTGGGACTGTTACTAACTTAGAAGGGTAAATTATTATTATTATTGACTGCCATTTTTGTGTACTTCCTTGCAACATGTTTAAAAAGCGCAGAGGAAAAGCTTCGCTCCCTTGGGAGGAGGTGAATGACTGCTACTCTGAAGTGTATTTCAGTCACATAGCTAACGCAGCTCTAAATTTTCAAAAGTGTAACTGTACTTTTACTGTATCAGTATCTCTTCTTTCTTCCTTAATGTAACCTATATGTTGTAGTTTTATGTGCTGTTTATCTGTCTCAATATATATTATGTCTCTGTTGCTCTTTACGTATTATGTTAGAGAAAGTGGTAATATTTCCTGTTTACACCACATTCAGCCCAGCTGATCATTTAAAAACATACATTATTCTGCCATGGTTCAATACTGCTGATGCCATATACATAATTTGAATACTTTAATGCAAGCAGTTCAATAACAAGGCAAATGTTCATTTGACCATTTCAGCATCCTGCTGCAGACCAAAGTTTTCCTTCCTCCAAGAGACAATATCCGAAAATAATCTTAAAAACATCAAAAAGCCTATGACAGGAATATTTGGGCAAATCTTAAGCTGATATTAAAAAGCAAAATCTTATTTAAGACATCTAAGTCTGTTAATATGTACTCGACATTAGGCTCAAGTAGTGCCATTTCACAGTTGTAAGTTGAGGTAAGCTGAGTTTATAGGAGGTATAAATAGACATCTTTTTTTCCAGAACTTGATAGGTCTGATACTAATAGCTTCACAAATCTGCATTATCTTTTGCTGAATGCAAACAATGAGATAGCTTAGGAAATATATTTGAGGGATAGTTTAGGAACAGCTTTAAGTCTGTTAGGAAAATCCTATTCAGTGATCAGAAACCTGCTACTTCTTTCTGAACCTGAGCTGCCATGAGCCATTCTGTGAACTTAGCTAAAAGAAACAGAATGTGTTGGGTTTATTACCAGAGGAAACACAATGTTTGTTACAGTTGTTTTTCTGTCTTACTATCAAGGAAGCACAAGTGTGCTTAAATTTCTCCTCAGCATAAGGAAACTACATTAAACACATACATTGGGAACACTTTAAAAAAGCAGGTGAAATCCTAATAAATCAGGACAGAACTAGTTTGAAAACCGTATTTGTAATTGCATTCTGGAACAATTCAGCACTAGCAGATACAGAGATGGGCACTGCAAGAAGCAACGAAATTGTTTAAACAGTACAGTCGCCTGACACAGGTCCACGTGACACAATCTTCTCATAACAGACAATATCATTAAAAAGATTGCAGCAAGCAGGAACAAATTAATAACCCATCGTGAAAGCCAGATGCTGAGATCTTCCCTTGATTTTGCATGTCATAATTAAGACATACCAAATTAAGAAGTCTGATTTTAAAAATACTGGCAAATATCTATTGAAATCAGGTATTTCTGTGTGATTTTCATCCTCAGGACAGAAAAGAAGCCAGGTTTAGGAAAACGTTCCCAGTATGTTCTATAGAGTTCTGCACACAGCTGGAAGGGAAGCATCCTGAACTGTTTCTGATTTTCCTGCAGAGCCAGTAAGCAGAGCTGGTCTCTGCCTGTCCTCTCTGTGTCAGTTCCATGTCCAGGAAAGGAGGACTGCAGGGTCCCCAGCCCCCTGCCAGGTCACAACAGCCAAGAGCTGTGTCTGGCAAACTGTGGCACCCTTCAGGGCACAGCGAGGAGGCAAAACAAGGCTTCACTCTGTGCTACTGTTTGATGCGCTGATATACAATTCAGCCATAGGCTCAGTAGAAAAAAGTCTGAATAAAAACATCAACCACAAAATTATTGAACGATCCCTTTTCTCTATTTTCTAGAAAAAGGAAATGCAACAGAATAAAATAAATCTTTATCCACTTGAATCAATCTTTAGAAACTGCTTAATAATAAAAGACATCTCATGAAAGAGCGGACAGTTGCTGCAGGGGCTCGAGGACTGCCAGCAGTTTGGGACACGGAGGTGCCTCTGTCCTTTGCTGCTGCTGCCAGCGAGCTGCTGGGCCAAGGTCTTACAGCAGCCCTCTCCTCTCCTCCCCTCATGCCTCATCTTTTTCTGTCCATAAAATAGAGATGAACTACTTTACACAGCAAATACCATTGAGAGCTAAGGACAAAAAAAATCCACAAAACAGATTCCCTGTCATTATTTCAAAAATAACCTATTGCCTGCATCCCTACGTCTGTTTGTCTTCATTTAGGGGCTCTGTATAATATTTGATTTTATACTATATTGAATGAAGGTTACATAGGGATGGCTACGGAATATATGATCAATAGCAAATTGCATATTTTTCTCCAAACCAATTCTTTCCCATGATCCAGCAAAGCACATCAATAAAAAGCTCTGAATTGACACGGTTTCCCTATTTCATGCCCTGTTCAAGTTCCCTGGAGATGACAGATTAATTTAATTAGTTTTATTGAACTGCCTAGTTGCTTTTATTTGGAAATCCACTGATACAAAGAAGGCTGCAAATTTCTCTGGAGGTTAGCACTGTCCTACTGGTCCATTTTTTAAATTAAAGTGAATTTATTGTCATTTCTTACATAGGTTTCTGTTGTG
>JAUBOD010000560.1:9484549-9498812 GCA_032353885.1 Nothura maculosa
ACTCTTTCTAAGATCTGAAAGAGCTTCTTTGCCTTGTGTGGCAATATTTTAAGAAGTGGGGATTGAGTCTATGTCAATATATTAAAAATCAATGACTAATAAAATTATTCGTCTTGTGGAACATCCTTGCTCTGCGTTTGCATAAAAGAGATGGTCCATTTTTCTCCAGAAACTTCAAGCTTCTGTAAAGCTTTACAGACAACATGAAAATTGCAGTCCTTTGGTCTTGTGCTCAACTAGCCAATATTACAATAGGTGTGCCAAACTTCTCACATATCCATGCATCTTGTTAGTACCATCCTTTCAACAAAAAATATACTTTACATCCTGTGCATAGGAAAACTATAGGATTTACAGGAATTTTAACTTAAGCTTCAAATGTAGATTCACCACATGATCAATAAAAATGATTAAAATTCTTACCAATGACATAAAAAGTGCTGTCATATTTTCTAAATGTTAAACGTTAGAAATGCTTTAAGTTTATTCACCACCTATCTTTAACAGATCTTGCAGAAGTGAGGTAAAAGCCTTGCTATAAGAGCTACCCATCAATAAATCTCTTTCGGTCACAACCAAAAGCACATTTTAAAACAAGTAGATTCAAATAGTTACTTTCATAATGTCATACCAATACTATACCATAATGTCATACCAATGTCAGGAAGAGTAAATTCTTATTTCAAAGATACAGTTATGTATCTGTGTACTAAACTGTATGCATATCACTAAATAAATTACACATAGTTTTGAATTACTTTATTTTGTCTCCAAATTTTGTTCTATTAGAGCTAAAGCAATAGTCTCTTAACTACCTAAAGAGTAGGATCTCTATTTCTATTCTCTAGAATAGTAAAACATAGTGACACTCATTCATATATACAGAGACATTATAAAATGAGACTTTCTTTAATAGGATGTAAGCAATACTTAAAAAGCCTATAAATTAAAGGATCCAAAAATGCATTAAAACTCATTTTTCCATATTTACAAGAATGGAAATATTGTGCCAGGAGAAGATCTTCCAGGAAGATATTCCAGGCTGACATTCGTAGCCTCAAACAACTCTTTCTAGATATCCCAGAATAGACAAAGATGCTTGTTTTATTACACTTGAAGTATGTATTCTTTTCAATTTCATTCTGTGTGAATATAACAAATGAAGAAAAATTAAAGAGTGGTGGGAAGTTCAGATTCCTGTCAGATGCTGAGCAGAGCAAACAAAAAACTTCTGGTGCAAATATCCTTGGAATCTCTAGCAAGGGAATTAGTACAAATTCATGCGTAAGTGAAATTCACTTTATAGAAATACCGTAGCTGTGAAATAAATGGGATCTAACTAATTATATGTGGTTCTTCTGGTTCCAGCACTATGACAGCCAAAAATCTCAGTCAGATGGTAAAGATATTCAAGGAATTATTTTAAATGCCCCATATGTGTTTACACCCAAGCCTGGCACACTTGTAGGTTAATTGTGGATACCAAGAGATCTCTCCATACCTAATTATGCACAAATGCATATTCTAATACTGAAGCACATCATAAAAAGATACAGTCTGTTTATCTACACCATTCTCCAGTCAAATTCAAAAAGCTAGCCCAAAAATAGTGGGTTTTTTATATATATATAATAAACAGAACCTCAAACTTACGTTACAGAAGGTAACTGAACTCCTGGCATGAAAAGTTCTGCAGCCTATTAACAGACAGCCTTATTAAGCTATCAGTTGTTTTTTCTCAATTATTTTGCTAAAAATCAAATGACTATTTTTGCAAATGCAAAATATGTAAACTAAGATTGTGATATATTTACAGGTATTTTTGCACTGCTCTGATGCTAAAATGCCTTGTGCTTTAAGTGTGCTAAAATTTTTGCAGGCCATTAGTTTGTTGTACAAACCAGTGCCCTTGGGTATTTTTAAGGGAAAATGAAGATAGGAGGAAAACAATCTAAGCTGTTTTGTCTATACTAGCATAGGAAAGTGTATTTCTTGGTATTTAATTCAGCTAAAACTACACCTTTTATCCATACACTCTCAGTGGCAATGCAGTAGCAACTATCAAAGCAACTGAACTACATGCTGAGGCTTTTTGCAAGTTCCATCATAATGTGCAGTATGCTTTTAAGATAGGAGCAATCCCCAGTGCATCAATCATACATAAAGAAGACTGGAACCTAATTTTCAGTCCTCTGGTCCCCCAGTGCCTCTTTTCTTTTCCTTGTTTTTTATTGGGAGTAGAGACAGAAGGCTGCCATGAGATTATTGCTATGGAAGCTTCCACTCCCCCACCGGTTTTCTGCTCAGTGCCTGTGACTGACACTTAGTTCTGCCTGAAGGACAAGGACAGGACAGAGCTGTGAGTGCCAATCAATGGAGCGTGGCACATCATGTAATTGGAAAATACAGTGCTGCTGGAATAAAATGAGGATATCATTCTTAGTGCAACGGTCTTAGCTATGGTCAAGAGAATTATAACTGGGTAATATGTAACTCACATTCATTTTTATTACTTCTGATTTAATGTGGCCAGTAGAAATGAACCTGAGCTACAGAACTGGGGTACTGATCTAAACTTCCTATAATTCAGCAATGTTCATATCAGCATTAAGACCCCTCGCCTCTTTAATACTTTCATTTCATCTGCAAGGCATGAGACCTTTTCAGCCTAATCACCCTAATCTGATGTTTCTTCATCCAAGTTATCTGTACAGCCAGTTTGGTGCATACTGCAGTGTAGTGCAGCAGTCCCACAACAATAATTCAATGAAAGTATTCAAATTGCACAACCCCAACCTCAGGTCATCTTGCACTGCTACCTACCCATGTTCATTTTGCTCTTCGTCTTTCATGGATGCTTCCTTAGAAAAATGATGCAAGATTTACTTAGGAAGAGCCCAACCTGTATTTCCAGATAGTCTACTATGCTCCACCTTTCCAAAGTGAGTAAAATGTGGCTCTCAAAGATTTGTAATTTGCTATGTTAACCACCTCTTAAGCCATACCTTAGCAATCTCCTTAGCAAATTAAGGCCACTTGTTATGGATTCCACTGCTGTCAGGAAAAGCAAAGACCTGTAGGATTTGCCTGAGGCCACAGAGCAAGTGAGTAGCAGAATGGCAGTAAATAACATTGCTTCTCTTTTTACTTTCCCTCCTTCCTGTAATTTCTAGTGGTATAGTCTTACCTTTCAAAAGGTAGGTAAATGTATTTAGAAATTCTTCATAGGACTGCTCATGGCTATTAATAAATTGATCAAGGATATTGTTGTTTAGGAGTTTTTCTTCCATGATCCACAAGCTTGATAGTCAAGATCAGCTTTATTAGGCTTCTACTGCAATAAAAAAGAAAGAAACCTATATTTTTGTAGGCAGAAAACAAATTAACTGAAGAATCCCTAGCTCACACACTGAGCATCTGATTTTTCTTCTTTCCTTGTGAAGGCCTGATCTCATCGGGATTTTATACAACAATTTCCCCTACACTTCAGGGAACATAGTTATTTTAAGTGTAAAGGGAGAGATTGGCAGCATGCTTGACTAAAATTTATGTTCTCGAGTAGCATGTGGACCACAGAAGTGCCGCTCTCTCTCAGCAGTGTTCCTTCCCCCTGATTTTAAGTTGTTCAGTTTTACAACCTGTCAGTCCCTTGCTTTCTTTGTCGAAACAGTGACAGCACTCACCAACATGTTGAATTTTATGACTGGGACACCTGTACATTCAGAGTTTGGACTGAGTCCATCATTTTGCAGGTGCACTGTTCACTCTACCATCAAAGGCAGTAAACCCAGATTTCAGAGGGTCACATTAAATCATGCTGACGTGTGTGTGCACTGAGACAGCCCAGGGGACAGGGGGTACAATGGAATGAGGCAGTTGCGCTGAAAAGCATAGATCCCGTCTTGCCAGTGGAATAAATGTTGAGAGGTGAAGGAACACTGTGGATGCTTTTCTTCACTTGAAAGCTCCACTCTTCAGTCAGTCAGCAACAGCTTTACAGTTGATCTTAATTACTTCAACAGACTATAAGGGAAGTAATGGCCCTGAAAGAGCTGTCAGCAAAGTTGACATTGCCCAACACTTGTAAAAGCTGTGTAAATGCTGTTGTTATCATTGTTTAATACTTAATAACATTACTAATTTTTCATATATATAGAGCTGGGCTCCTGTAAGTAGAAAACTCAGGCCAGGGCATGAGTACACATAACTGGCACACCATTAAAACACAGGTGTCTCATACAGTGGCAGATTAACTAAAAATATGTAAACAACCAGTTGCATACATTAATCGTGATAACAGCACAAGAATGTTTTATCCTCCTAGTGGTTGCTTTCATGTCTCCCCATGTTTTTTGTCTTGATTTATCACAGCATTAAAAAGTGTCTTTTGGGAATGTAAGCCTAATCCCTTAGCCAAACTGCAGATCAGCTGCACTAAGAAAGGGCTGTCAACCTTATTTAAGAAGTTAAGTAAGATCGATCAAGAAATGTTCAGGGCCTAGCAGGAAAAGAAAGCATGATTTCCAATGTCAAACTAATTCTGTTGGACTGCCACCTCGTGAAGAAGGTTCATGTTCTGAAGATATAAAAACACGTGTACACCCACATGACCTAATGCTTAAAAAGTTTTTTAATATTTTACAAAAATAAGCCAGTATCAATCTCTCTGTAGAGTGACCAAGCAAAATATCACTTAGCAGACACTCAGAGTGGTTTGTGCAAATTATGGTTGTTTCAAAGGGAAGCAATGCCCTCCTATTCCTCATTACTGTGCGATTATCAGAAGCCCTGTCTGAGGAACATTTCATTATATTAAAGACTGTAGTGATTGGTAAGCCTACCATCAAAGAAAGAAAACATATATATCTCTCCGTATATTTAACCAAGACTAATGGTAATAGCAACCTTTTGTTTTTCTCTGGCACCTGGCATGTAGGCTCTCCAAGTCTTTCATAAACACTACTGAAACAACACAGTAGTCCTGTGAGGAAGAGCAAACAAATATTATTCTGTTTTCTCATCTCTAATTGAGTCAAAGAGAGTTTAAACGACTTAATAACAAATCAGGGGAGGGCTGCCAATACAGCTTAGGTTCCCTTACTCTAAAATATTCTAGTAGGCTAGAAAATTGATAGGCAATTTGGGAGAATATTTGCCTCATTATCCAAACACAACACCAGCTTTCTCAGTGAATGCAGTATTTCACAGCCACCTGAGCATCAATTTGAGAATTAGTGCCCAGATTAAAGTTTTAGTGATTTTTTCAGCTGAATTTTCACTCAGCTGCCCAGCTTCTACTTTCTATAGAATCTGGGCAACTTCACTTCAGGTTTTAACATCCTCTTTGGTTTAAGCTCAGAGGGGTGTGCACTTTGGAAAAACACCATGTTTTGACTTGTTACAGTTAGTGAGGAACTGCAGTGCTGAATTCAACTTGACAAAGTGTAGACGAACTACATTTGTAAAATCTTGAATATCAGCCTCATAAAAACTGGATGCCCTCAGAATATAATCCAATATTTAATATCTGAAATCTCATGACCTACTTCAAAGAGGAAGTTATCCCAAAGGTTTTACAGTAATATATTTCACTGAGCCTACGTATTTACCCCAGCATGCACTTCAAAATATACACATTGGGGGAAACTTCTCGTGCTACTTTTTTAAAAAAGAGCTGAGAAAATTCCCTGGGTTTCCAAGCATAGACAAAGATCACTTTCTCAAGTGCGGCAACTTTTTTGACAAGGAAGGGACCAAATTTTCATCCAAGTCAAAGCACTCCACCCTGAGCAACTGCCCTACAGTCAATATTACAGGCTGACACTAATATGAGGCAGACACTAATATGTTAAGGCATCTTGATAAAGGAAATAAAATAACATACAATCTGTATGCCACATTCCCTTAATTTTTGTTCTGAAAAGCACAAAGAATACATTGAAACAAGAGTTCACTTAACTGTTTGTTCTTTGACACATCCTAAATTGGAAAAGAAGGGAGAAAAACAAACCCAAATTGAGTTACTGGCATCGGTCTGCTCATTTTGTCGCTGTTGCAACAGAAGGACTGATAGTCCAGCACAGATCTAACCTTCTCTTGGACTGCCATAATGTTCTATTTTACCTCTGCAGAAGTCTGGAGACCACAGGATAGGAAGAACCAACAGATCCTAATGAAAGCCTAGTTTCCACTGGACAAACACCCATTTAACTCACACAAGGGAAAGGAGAGATGTACAGCTAGAACTACCTGTCCCAACTGTTTTCAATTACTCTGAGGAACTGCAGGGTGCCATTTTGTCACTCTTGATCAAAGCAAGCATAGTTATTGGTATTTGGAGAACATCCACTATTCCTAAACTGAACATATGTTTAGGCTGTATGCTACTAGAGATGTGTTCAGCAACTCATCTCAGCATTTCAAGGTTTGTTGCAGTTTTGATTTTCCTTCCAACTTGATTTTCTGCTGTTCCCCACCTACTTTATCCCTGAGCCTATATTAAATGAACACCATACTGTGTCTGCTGCTGAGAAGCTTTGTGCCGTGATCTCCTGAAAGCAGGCTGACCGGGAGCCTTTGCTAGGGAGCTCCACCAAAAAAAAAAGTCATCTGGTTCACAGCATCAAGGCAATGACTTCTTTGAACTTTTCAGAAAGGCAAAAATGTAGGTTCCTTTCATTTTTAATAGTGGATTAAAATCATCCCTAACCTATGAACTGGACACAACCAAACCTATAAGAACAAAATGACTGTCTTGTTCTCCTAGGGAGTAACTACCCCTGAAATCAAGAACTTAGCTTCCTTCTCCCAAGAGGTATCTCAGAAGTAACTCAGAGGTTTCACAGAGAGCAAGCAGGGATATCTGATCCTTCCCCTGTGTTAACTCTGAAGAGTTTTAGAGTAAAATATCATTAAATGATGCATTCAAGTAGCAACTATACTTTCTTTTTGCATTTAAATCCTGCTCATCCATCCAAATTACTGTAATGAGGTTTCTTGAGGCAATCATTCATTAAGCTTTACTGATCATCAGCAGATTGTGCAAAATCAATTTTATTTCCCAAAATGCAGTCATCTTCCCAGCAGTTTAAGCCATACCAGAAATCTCTGCAGTGAATCACAGAGGTAGGTCAACTGAGTATTAGCATGATTTCAATTACATAGTTATTAATTCTATTACACAATGAAAAATGTGGCGGAACATCAGCTTCCTGTTTTACACTGCATTTCTGAGTGCTTTATTATGTTTCACTTAAATAGAATATAGGTAATGAAAGAGGAATCAGGGTTTTGAATTTTTAAGCTGAAAGAACAGTAAACTGGCCATCTCTACAAACTCACCAAAATCTTACATGGTAGTAGTATTCATAAAATTATATACTAAGAATTCTGGCATAGGTTAAATTCCTCTTTCCATACTATGAGCTTTTCTATTAAAAGTCATTCACAAAAAAAGCTAAGGTTATTCAGGAACATGTATTTATTTATTTCAGATCACTGTTAGCACATGTTAAAAATGTTAAGGACTTAATATATCCCATGTTCCCAAGATTTTGTAACCTATGTGTGTGTAAGTTGGATTCAACACAGCTCCATTCCAATGACATTTTGTCCAGCACTGGACAACACCTCATCCTTTCCCCTGCACAGCTGCTACGGTGGCTACACCTGTCACAGCTACTTTTTTCAAAAGTCTTTAACATCCCAGATCTAACTAACATCACATAAAAGCAACCCTATCTTACAACCCACAATACCAAACTAGCAACAAACACTTCTTTAATACCTCTCATTCTTAGAGCTTTGACGCTTTGGTCTGAACAAGAGATATCTTCATTACAGGGGCTCTTTTGGCCGGGCTGGTTCAGCCAGAAGGGAAGGGAAGTTATTATCACCAGTTAGGCGGAGGGCAGGTGAAGGCAGTGAGGAAATACCTCCGCAGGGTGACCTCTTAGGCAATGCGGCTTGGGCACAGGCAAGTCTTAAGAACACAATAATATCTCAAGGGACCAGGTACAGATTCATCCCCCTGCAGGGACGGTGAGAAAGGAGGCTGTGACTGTGGACATTACAGTCACCTGCCCAGCCCTGTCCAAGAGCTACGTAACAACAGGCTCCCTCTTAAAACAGCATCCCAATCTGCCCACTAGGCAGCAGTACCAAGAGTATCATCTCATCTATCATTTGACAGGAATATATATATATATGTACACATCCATGTATTTCTCAATAACTTGCTCAAGGAGACTAATTTAATAGACAAATGCAACACTACCAGGGAGTGTCCTAGGTCCTAGATTGTTATCAATTCAGTCTGAAGAGCAGGGATTAGTGTTTCTGGAGAAAAAGTTCTGGATGAAATCTGATTTCTATCTTCAGTTATCTTACTAGCATTTAACATACCAGTGAGTCAAGAAGATACTAGATTAGTATTTTCTACAATATTACAGCAATTTAAAAAAAAATAGTATCATATTTCTGTCCAAACAGAGTAAACTTGCATGAGAAGATTATGGAGTCAAAATTATTTTAAGCCCAAGTATCTTCTGCTCCTGAAATGGGCAGCACAACCTTCTTTCTCTCTCCATCCCCTGGTGATTAATTCCCCTCCCTTGTGGTCAGATAAAATAATAACTCACCTAAAAACTGAAACTAAACTGAGCAAATACATATGTCCTTTTTTAAATACATGTGTTTTCTAATGTGCTCTACAGCCACAAGATCACTAGTGCCTACACAAGGCCTCAATGGGAACCTGCAGTAGAAGCACAGTAGAGATGCAGGATTGCCTTTTTTTTTTTTTTCTTTTTTTTTTGGCAGCAGGTCATATCTGTTTATGCAACTCTGAAAGCAGCTCTTCATCAGAAACAGGGCTCACAAACAGCCCCCAAGCCTTCTTCTTCCACATTAGCAGAGGCAGCTGCTACCAGGGCACACATACCTGTGCTATCGCTGCAGCTGCTACCAGCAGCTCTTCAGGCACTGTGGGCAAAGGAGGCCATGCACAGCTGGGGCTCACGTGAAGGGGAGGCCTGTCCTTGGTATATGTTTTTGCTGAGTACGGACTATGCTCACAAATCTTAACAAACACCCCAGAGTGGCACCTGGAAATGGACCAAGTAAAAGGAGCTAGCTGGCGAGCACCTTAAAGGAGCAGTAAGTGTCCCATGTGGGGCAGCACAGACAGGCAGGCAACTTCTAGCAGGCAGGTAACGCTTTCCTGGCAGTGACATGTCAGCTTGTCACACTGACATGTGCAAAGCTACATCTGCAAAAGCAAAGCCGCCCTGCTCCACAGTCCTGCCCTACTTCTCTCCTTTCCCCCACCTCACTCAGCACCTGCAGCTCAACAGCAGCTCCCAGAACTAACCTTGCAGTAAAAAGCTCCAGTCATGAGCAGGTGCAGGTCAACTGAACTATGGGAAAAAAATAAAACAGAAGATGTTTCACTTACAAAAGACAAAAACTTTCAAGCGATGTTTCTTGCAGCATCTCTCAATTCAATGAGATCTGAGACGGCTAAAGGCCAAATTCCAGTCCTGTTTAGATCAACTGGATGTTTGCCACTGCCATCAGCAGGTCCCGAGGGCACACACTTAGTGCATCAGCAATCTGCTTGAACAGAAGCTGCATCTGCTCACATGAGTGCATTACTGTGCCTCAAAGCTGACCTTTGCCATGGTCAAAATCATGTGTCTTTCATGCACAACTAGCATGGGCTTTTAAGGGATATATCCACAGGCTTTAATTGATTTTGTTTGATTTTGGTACTATTATCTCAGTCCTGTGCATGATCAGACAGTTGTTTTTTATGAATTTCCATTTGCTTCAAGAGTACTGCCCACTTTAAAGACCACACAGTGCCCTATGACAAGGGTAACATTTCCCTTGCACCAAACACAGTTCTGGAACACAGTAGCCACTGTTCCCTGGAGTGTCATCTTCCTGGATTGTACAAAGTACAGCTGGATTTAATCAACTGTTTTAGATGAGGCCTCCAAAAAAAACATGGTCACTCACATGTTAAAAAATGTATATTAATGTTTTAAGACAAGATAGAAAATTGAAGACTCTTAAGACTCTCTGTGCCATTTTTCACAGGTTGCAGCCTGCAGGTCTTGGCTAAATTTCCAGCAGAATGTTTGCATTCTGGCTGGCTAAACTTAGGCAAACAAACAAGGTAGCCTTCCCTCTCTGTGCCTAACTGGAACATGTTACTGCAATCTACTGTGAGCCAGCTAAGTTACATCTCAGAGATGACTCTGCTTTACTGGCAGCAAAGATGCTAAAAAGCCTGGAAATATCTGAATGCAATTTGGAATGATTTGCAATGAAGAAAATATAAACCACATATCATTTTTAGTAATTAGCTGCAGAAGAAAATCAAGCGAGGCAAAGCATTTCCATGACAGTGAGCAATCTCTTGGAAACAGACCACCGATGTCAATGTTTTTAAAATACAATTTATAAAGAAAAAGGTCTATCTATTTATACATTTTTGCATGGGCTCGCTGCCAAATAAATTCAGGATGCAAATCCTAGGTGTTATTGCTATAAACTGGGCAGTTCTGAACATGATTTTTCTGCTTTGCAGATTTGTTCCAAAGCTACTTGCTGCAGCTCCTCCAAAGCGTTTTTTCGCTGTTGGTTATTGGAAACCAGCTTGGAAAGGCCATTTCCCCATTCAAAACTGCCATGCTATTGCCAACAAACTTTAATTTTTCTGTCCTCTCATCTGAAGTAATTGGAAAAAGAATTTCTAAAGATAAGACATGTTAACTGGCAGAAGAAGAATAAAACAAATATTAAATATTAAATGAGACACAAAGGGGGAGATTTTTTTCCTTTAAACATTTCTACATCTTCTGCCAGCAGATCCTTTGATCAGCCACTCTAACATGGATTAGACTATGTCAAGCACTTGGACAGGAAGCTGACAAATATCATCTAGGCATTACTAGAAATAGAAATAAACCTGATCTGAACACCCTTACATTTCATGGAAGTTCTTTAGCTCTGAACACTGAAAATAGAGTCTACTCTTATTCTGTATCAGTAATAAAGTAATAGGCCCATATGAATCTTATAGGACACAATGCCTTGGAGCTATTGTATTTCAGATGAGACATTACAGTTTTTAAAGGTCTCAAGAGAATTTCCACAAACATTCAGTATGTTTGCTTTCCCTTACTAATCAAATTTCATTTCTATATTTCCTTATTTATATTCTTAGTGAAGTTTCAAATGGAAGATGAGATCTTTCAAAAATACTACACAGCAGATGCTGTAACTCAGGGATAGATGAAGTAAGGCCAGGACACCAAGCCAGGCAACTATGAAAAGCAAGTTGTTTTCCAGCTTCTTCCATGTATTTACTGTGTTATGTAATACAAGTGAATTATCCTCTGTGCCCTGCACTGCTAGCTGTCAAAAGGATATGTTCCCAGAGGACTTAGGAGTCTTAATTATTTTTCTTAGAAATAAGCTCTGTGAAACTGATGAAAAATGCCACAGAAAGGTGCAAAGTATTACTATTCTTTTCAGATCTGATCAGCAGGCTATCGAAGTAAGGAAACAAAACATTTCTAATGACTTCAATGGGCTTTAGATTAGACTTTCATTCAGTCCTTACTCACTGGGTTGCATGCATTTGTCATTTCCTTTGTTTTATTTCAATGTCACAATCTACCTATCAGCGAGAATTTCTGGAAAAGCAGTACAGCAATCCATACAACATGGGTTTATTTTTCTTGAATAGATATTGGAATTATGCTTTCTTTGAACACAAAAATTACTTTAGGTTTTATTTTTATATTATAGTTGCACTGAAAAAAATCAAAACCATAAAGATTGGGGGCTTACCAAGTTTTGCAAAGATTAGCAATAATCATTAGCAATAAATAAGTGCGCAAGCTGCAAGCCACTTACAATCTAAGTAACAGACATCTACTTTCACTCTTGTCTGGGTCTACCTCAAAGAGTTAAATCTTCTAAAGCCGGTGGTGGGTTCCTTGTTATGGCATCTGAAGACAAGAGAGGAAAGAAAAACGCAAACGGTTGCAGCCAGTTAGCCACGGCAGACTGAGTTCCCAGGGGCACATCTGCAAATTAAGCAGACAGATTCCCCTGCATCAGGCAGGCCTCTCTAAGCCACAAACCCCCTGTGCAGTCGGAGAAGATTCCTCAAAGTGCTCACATTTGAATCCCAATTACATAGAAAGATTTCGGAAGACGCAAAAACCCTCTTTCAGACAGGTACGTCTAACTTACTGTTTTGCTCAAAGCAAACTTGATTGATAGTTAGCAAATGTTTTGAGAAATACTATACAAAAACTTACTTTCTTAACTCTTTTCATGGAGGACTTTTCAAAGTTCTTCAGGTGCCTGAACAGGATTTTCTTTGTGAAGAATTTGGGAGCTGCTTTTCAGGGGTATGCTCTTATCATTTTGTAGAAGGATACCCTTCAGAGCAATCAAAGAAAAAGAAAAAATATGTATTATTGCAAAATAAATTTAATTCCCAGTGTGTTCATGCCAAGTTACAAATAACTGCTGACACAATTTGTTGGACAGCAATGAGTATTTACAAGACTCCAGGTTATCCTGTAATCCATTTACTTAGAGAGTATCTAATGGAAGTTGTTCCAATAGCATATTTTTTAACTGAGGTACTTTTGGCTTGCTACAGTTCATAAGATCAAATCATACACTATACAGTAGCATTCTAGCAGTGGTGAATTGTCATGAATATGGTTTTTTTTAATGTTCACAAAATAAACAATAATATGAAAAGTCATTTTAAACAACAGTATTGATTATACCCTGTCTTCCCATTTAAAATGCTTTTCGGGCCTAATCAAGGAGAAGGCACAAAACACTGAGGACCAAACAATTACTGCATAGGATCAAACAGTAAGTTGGAAACACACTTTGGGAGTCACTCAGTGCCTAAACATAGGTACCTAAGGACATTTTACCAATCCTAAGTAGTCTAGGACCTAGGACACAAGTCTTATGGGAGACTTGCAGCCTTCCATAGAGCAGCTAGAAGACAAGGCATCTGATGTTTATTCTCCTAAATATACTCTTTGTTGTCTAAAGAATCTACTCTTTGTTGAATGTCTAAAATCCATTCATCGCATAATTTCTAGTGAAGATTTATAAAAAGACAAAGACATATGAGCTAACATACTAGTAAGACGGTTTCTAAAGTAATCCCTTCCCCATCATGATTTTAAATACGCCCATCTGTTTCCATACTAATCACTACAAGGCATTTCAAATCATATTAGCTAGTACACTTAGAAGCTACTTCTCCCTTCATTTGATCCTCCTGTAAATAGCTCTTCCATCAAAGCTATCTAAATATGATTCATTGTAATTGTCTTTTTGGTGTATAGACAACTGCTAACCAAAAAAGCACTCACAGAATCCTCAGCTTAATTTTAAGAAAATAGGGTAGAATGTTAAGTTTCCTTTTCCCACTTAGCTTCTAGGTCAGATCTCTACTTCTCAAATGCAAGGGTTAGCAAGTGTATTCTTGTTAAATTTACACTGTGGTGCTCACTTATGCATACGATCCTTGCAGCTCCGTCTTTCATTAAAAACAGCTGATACGTAGCACGACTGAGGTCACTGTAACTGGTAGCTGTTTTTATTACTCCACCCATGTCTATTTATCCATCTTTATTTCTTGCCTTTGGCCCTCTCTGCGCTGCTGCACCTCAACAAAATCATTTCTCTGCTTCCTGCACAGGCTTTTCCAGGTTTCTTTCCTGGATTTGCAGGTTTCCCCTGTAACCTTCCTGGATTATCCCCTCTCCTTCTAGCACGTGGTACCAAGTGCATCCCTCAGAGTACAACGCGGATGCAGAGATGCCATGTGCGGCCGTGGGGGCTTGTGCACAAGCCGGAGCCCTCCAAGGAGCCGCCAGCAGCAGCGCGGGCTGTGCTCAGTGCACAGGCTCCCTGAAAAGCACCCGAGCCCTTTTACGTCAAACGGGCAGCAGAGTGCGATTTCCACCCGATATCCCTGTTAGCCGAGCTAGGGCAGTGCGGACGGCAGCGCCCGCCAGCCCGCGGCAACCGTCCCGCTCGAGCAGCAGTCCTTGGTACCCGCGCGCCGCGCACGCCCTGCTCGCTTGCTGCCCCCGGCGCGGGCACCTTGCAGAGCCAGGCGCTCGGGGCCGCGGCGCCCGCCGCGCACGGGCCTCGTGGGGCCCTCGGGGGCCGCCCCGCCGCCCCTGCCCGGGCCCCGGGCCCC